>QTSX02003056.1:0-141027 GCA_014839935.2 Entomophthora muscae | reverse complement strand
CCCCTGAAAGTAAATCAATTTTTCAATAAATTCTTGTTCTGATACATAATTAGCATACCAAACTAAGAATAAATTATGCTGTACTTGGACAAAGCTTTGTTGTAACTGTGCTGTTTTAGCAAAGTTACAAGGGGAAAATGTTTGGAAACTAGATAATATTTTTTATTGAGAGATAAGTATTATATAGTCATTGTGAATTGTGGATATCAGGAACATGGTAGTGTTGATCACACAGTGGGACAATGAAGGGGGTGGCTTGATCCTGGTAATGATTCAAGCACCAAAACAAGGTATCCATCATAAGGTATCATCATTTGTTCATGTTGTTGGATTTGGAAATTCAAGTTGACTTCCTAACTTGGCTTTGAGTGACTGGATAATTGGATTGCAGGTCACAGACCTGCTTACTCAGAACCTTGCTGGCAAGTAAAGTCTGCTGTTTTGACAGCTTGTAATTTAGAATACCTAGAGTGAATTGATTTATACAAAAATATATGGAATAATAATTTAAATTCAATATTATTTACTTAAAGTTAATAAAATTAAATAATTGTAGTAAAATTGATTTAGTATTATTAAATTCAAAAGCATATATGTATTTTTGGGGATGGTTTTATTGGTATAAAAGGGGCTGAGGGGAGCACAAGAAGAACATGGCAGAATTGATAGCATTGATCAAAGAGTTGGACGCAGCGGTGGCCAAGATCAAGGAAGTCAATCAAAAGGTGAAGGATATGCTAAAGGAGGTGGTATTAGAAGGTGCCAAACTGAACAAACTTACAGGGAAGGCCATGAAGAGCAAGATACCAAATACAACAGAAAAACTTGCAACCAGGCTCCTAAACATACAGAAAAAAGTTCTTAAAGACCTGCAGTTCAAGTCACAGGGGTTTGCAACAGCAGAGGTGTTGGAAAAGGATCCAGATATTTTTGAGCAATTAAAAAGTAAAAAACAGAAACCAACACACTATGACCAGCAACCTGCAATTGAGAAGTCATGTGAAGCAGCCCCTGTTAAGTGGGCAACAGGTGAGGATATAGAAGAAGGTAAGAAAATAAACACCAAATAAATAAAAACTAAATACTAATATTTTTATTAAGGTGAGCACAATGATGTACTATAACAATTACTGAAACCGTATCACTGAGACCTTCTACAGCAACTATGTTCCCCATATTGGGCACCAGCTGGCTCTGGAGCCAACTGTCTAATATGAAATGTTAGAAAAACTGGGGCAAAATTACCCTATTAATAAGACAAAACTTGCCAAAATTCAATCAAAACCAGAAGACACTGAATTGAAGTGTCACACTCTCACTATGGCCCCAAAGATCCACCTCAATCAATATGTTCCACCCCCTAACTTCTTCAAGCTATTCATCCTTCTTGTCTGGGATTTCATCAACACCATGTCATACAGTATTTTTTAAACCTGTTGAGATAAATGTATATTATTCAGTTTAGAACACATGAATTCAATCTAAAAACAAAATCAAAGTGGATTCAAACCTATTGTAATTTAATATAAATTCCTTGATTTTTGATTTTGTTTTTATACTGAGTTCATTTGTTCTAAACTGAATAATATATGTTTATCTCAACAGGTTTGAAAACTACTGTATCAAAACTTACCCAAAATGGAAAGAGGACAATAAGAAGTCTGGTTCTGTTTCCCGCCAGAATACAAAATGTTGCACATCCTAAATATTTTTAAAGAAAAGGTAACTGACCTTATCAATGGTCTTCTGCTGTCCTACCCTGGGTTTTTGGCGTCCTTGGAGACCTCAGGGCCTACTGATGCTCTAACAAGAGTGACATCCCGCTGACCATGGGAAAAACCTTTGCATTAACTTCACTAAAAAATAAAATAAGTGCCATATATATTAATTTTATGAGTTGTTGTCCCTGTTCACAGGACATAAACTTCACTCAATTAGTTAACTAGGTCTTTTTATAACAATGGGGATTAAAGCAGAATTTTGCAACACACTAGGCATAATAACTAAGCTGGATGAAATCCAACATTTACTAGATGGAAAAAGGATTGTGTCCGGGTACAGCTCAATAGAGCACATTATTCTGGACACAGTTATTCTTGCCACCACCTATGGAATGTCAGCTCCACCAGAAAAGATCATCTTTGTCAATTGTATCACACTGTTGCCATATTCAAGTTGCTGCAAGTTATATAGTCTGGGAGCCATGTCAACATACACCTTAGCCATAGAAATTTCCAGTTCATTTCAAAAACAATTCCTAGAATTCCGCAGATCAAATCCCCAATAAATCCCATTAAATCATATCCAAATTTTAATCTTTTTATATATCTTTTCCAATAAAAGCTAAAATATTTAAACATTTATCTAAAACAATAAATATATATTAAAAAATTAAACTTTTTAATAGATCATTTTTCTTTGCTTTGTTGATTTTTATTATACCTAACAGTATATCATGTGGAATTATAAAATGTACATTGATACAAATTAAACTAAATAAAAACAAATATTAAAAATAAAATCAGTAAAAAAATAAAAGGGAAGCCACCTCCTAATTTGATTGGTTATTTTTCAAGGCACACAGGGATGCACAAATCAGCGTGGGCATAGAATTTAGCCACCATCTCTGCTGGAAGGTTATGGACCCCAAACTGCAGCAAATTAAAAAGATCTTGGGCCCAGTTGGTGTCCCTCTCTTGATGAATTGATTGAGCCACCCAAAGACCTCCTTAATTGGATTCAGGAATGAAGAATAGACAGGGATAAATAATAGGTGCATAGGGGCTGTAGCCAATCACTGCAATCCAGATTACACACATGTCTTTATCATTGGGAATTTCTCAAGAGTACTAGCCACTTTTTGAAGCCCAACATTGTCCAACACAATGATGTTGGTGAACCCCAAGCTAGTAATTCTTAGGAGCTCCTGAACCAATTGGAGAAATTCAAGGAAGGCATCACTGTTGTTTAAACCCTTAATCATTTGATATAGTTCAATTCCAAGGGGACCAAGAAGGGCTACCATTAATAAGGGCACATCATAAACAGCCACACACTGGGATAAACCATCCTTGGCACCTTTGGGCACATAGCTGTAGGCATTGCACATGAACAATGTAAAGAAAATTTGTCAATATAGTAGAACTTTACCTGTTCTTCTCCTTTAACAAAGTGTACATCCTGACATATTTTTGACAGTACTCAATATTTGTTGGGCTGTTGTAGTTATATGGAGAAACCATATGTTTTCCCCAAGATAATCTTAAACTCTTCACACCACAATAGCAAATTGAATTTAATGCCTCAATTCCAAAAACAGTGTTAACCATTGACTGTATATTTTCCAGTTTAATATGGAAGTTTTGGTTGATCTGCTGACAGATGGCCCATTTGTGCTCTTTAATCAAGAGGGTTAGCTTGCACTGGGATTTCTCCAAAAATATAACAGTATCAGTTTTCAAGAACATAATATGCAGTTGATGAGAAGATTTTGCCAAATACCAGCAATAGCTGTGATCTTCTTGTAGTCCCGCATTCCCTTGATGAGCCTGATAAAGGTCTTATGGGTAGAGTTGGGGGTGATACTATATTTGGGCTTTTTTGGATTTGGGAAGCAACTACAAGGGCTGTCACAACAAAGTGCATATGCACTTTGCTATATAACACAGCAACCTTTTTGAGCACCTTCTGTTCATCTGTGGTTTGATAAAATTGTGTCTCTATGTCATTTTCTAACCCTTTGTTATCACTCACGTAAGGCTCATAGGTGGTATCAATAACAGGCTTCAGGCTATATATGATAGTAATAGAAATACCATCACAGCAGTATACAGAGTTGTATAAAAAGGGCACCCTTTTTGTGGTGAGATCATTTACTGTTCTGGTGGTGGTGACATTTGTGTGTTTTATGAATATCTTTGGGACTTTGGGGTTGATGCTAGCTGCTCTTCCAGTCTGGCTACCCTGGGTTTATTGTGGTGTCTGTGTAGCTTGGATTTCACCACCTGCTTCAACACAGCTTCCACTGTCCACCTCCTGGACTGCAGCCACTCTGTTCTTTGACTCATGAGGGTGTCCACATTTGAAGTGTACTCCTCTGGCACCTTGGCTCTGTTGTTGTGATGTGTTCACTTTGGTATAAAAATTAAATAAAATAAAATTAAATCAGTCTATCTATATAATTTATTTATTGTAATTTTTCTCTGTCCATATATAGTAGCATGAAAGCTTGTAGTCACTTACATTTATTTCAGATTAGGTTATAAAATTTATATGTTAAGTTTTCTGGTTGTAAATGTGCACTAATACTTTTATGTTTGGATAAATTTGATATTTTTATTGATTCTAATCCCAAAAAAGACACTCAGAATATTTATTTCCTTTTTGTATTCTAGATTGCATTATTATTTAGGACAAGCTGGTAACAGTATTATAGATTAACTCATTTGTTTTGATATTTGATATTGACATTGTCTGTTTCAGTTGCTATTGAGGCTTGTTGTTGGATTGAGCTTTTAATTTTTGTGACTGAGTTCCATGTGTTCATAAAAAACATAGTAGATTTTTTCTGTGACTGAAACTAATGTGTTCTAGTGTTTGGTACATTTGTTGTTGGATCATCATATATTTGTTCCTAGTTTACATAGGCTGTTGTGTGACTGGAAATTTTTGCCAAATAGTACACATTTTTTGTGGAAAAAGCTTCTATTTGTATCAAAAAATTAGAATTTGTTGTGTGACTGAAACTATGCACATTAAACTAAATAATATTTGTTTATTGTAACAGGTTTGGAAGATACTATATTATGTAACTTTCTTATCATAATTAATTGGTGCAAAACAGGATAGTTCCAGATTTTGAGGGCTATCTGAGCAAATCCAGCTTTAACACATTTTTTTTGTCAATAACAACATTTAAATTGGTCAACATAGTTAAGGGTTTGGCCAAGGTTTTTCATTGATTTCTTGTCTTTCAAGGATGTGTTGTACTTTTCATTTGAAGCTCTACTGTAACAGTATGCCAGTATTCATTATGATTAGGGGTTTATTCAACCCAGTTACTCACAAATTGGGAGGCTGATCTAGTAACTCATAAAACAATCTCACTTGCCCAGAGTCTTTGGGTGGTAGCCAACTTGTGTGAATTTTTTTGGGTACTTAGTTCCAGAGAAAGGAATTTTCTTGGTATAGTCCTGAAAACATTCCAGTTTCTGCTGAGCAGATTTGTTGAAATATAATGTTGGGTATTTTAGATACATCCTGGATTGGGAGCAGGTTCAGAACTCTTTGGGTGATGAGGAAGTTGTACTGCTCAGTGGGTATGGGGATATTGTTGAAGAAATTGTATACCATAGAAATGTACTGTTCTTATTTATATCTTCTCCAGCTGGTGGGGGAGTGTCATCTGCTGAGTTCTTTTCTTTGGAGGAATTTTTCTTTGAGTTTTTTATTTGCAAATAACCTACCTGTGTTACCACTGTTGAGTATATACTTCTGAGAAGTATACAACACAGAATAAAAAGAAAATTTAATAAGAGAATGATACTTTGTTTGATATGAATATTGGGGATTATGTAGTATCATGGGAAGCAACATACTGTCCATGTACATCATGGAAGTCATGGGGCTTATCTGATTAATGTTCCTCTTAAATCACAAGGCTTATTCAAGTTGTTTTCTGCTTAGGATTTGGAATGTTTGATTCCTGTGATAGATGGCTGAATGATAGTAGTACCACTGACTCAATGATTAGTCAGGGAATCATTTGGCGAGTCACTTGAGGAATTAATTTCCTGAGAGGGAGTTATCAAATATATTATGACACTATGCAAACATCTTCTAGCAGTATACATATGGCTTTGCTTTAGTGCTGATATGAGCTTATTTAGTTAGATGATAAATGGTGTAAGTTGAGGTATTTTAAACTCAATATAATGTAAGCATGTCCCACACTATGTGCTTTGTTAAGTAAACAAAGTCAGTAGAATAAAAATTATTAATTAGCCTCAAGATGGAGGAATTGGGGTGACATATTTTTGAGATAGTGCAATATAAAATTATAAGTAATTTATAGCTATTTTATTTTTTGGCATCCAAATTTATAAATGCAAAAAACACCATATCAAAATTAACTCTAGATGGTGTTATTTGATATATTGTTTTTTAGATGGCGTAGACTACCTTGTTGAAATGGGGCAGTTGAAGTTAAAAAGAGAGTGGGGATAGAATGCTTGTTCTTTTTCAATGGAAGATAAAATAAGTATGTTGGGTAAAGAACTTTAGATTCCTTTCCTGCTGGAAGTTAGGTGATTCTGTTCTATAGATCTAAAATAAAATACACTACTGGCTCTTTCTAGGGGAGTAGACTCTTTTTAATTACGAGTAAATGGATTCTTGTGATGAGGAGAATTTGGTGCTGCAATATTTAAATTGATCCAACGAAAAAGTCCTTAGCTGTCATGTCTAGCCACTCGAATATCGATTTAAAACGATTGTCAATCACAAACGAATGCAGCTGGGATGTATGACACAAGGCTAACTCTAATTCGACTCTACTAAGCATTGGATGCCTAGCTTGCTTCAGATGGGATTTCGATACATGGACGTTTTGCTGGTTCTTACATCTGTTTACTTCCTGGTAGCCAAAGTTCCATTTAAAGAAGTTGCCTACATTAAAATTTAAGATTTAAAACGCGAATCGAATTTAATTTAAATCGCATTCCTCTATTAATTTATAAAATAAAATGTTTAGCCTGACATACATGAGTATATTATTCGCTTTTAGTTGTGATTTTAAAGTCAATTAAAGTGTCGTTGTTTATGAACCTGGTCAAGATTCATTTTTTGAAGCGAAGTGATAAAAATCAAATAACCATTTAAACAGGTCATAAAAATCAGGCATCTTTTTAGGTGAAGTAAAATAATGTAATTAATGTAATTAATTAATAATTAACTAAACCACACAAGCGTCAATGAAACAAAATGTACAGCAAATTTAACTAATTAAATGAGCTTTACACTCAGCTGTAACCAATCGACGACCAGTTAAATTAAAAGCAATCGATATTTATAAATGTCTCATGTATGCAAATTTTAAAGTATCAATCTTATGCATCGGGATCCAAACTTTACACTGCAATCCGAAATAATGAGGTTTAATTTAGCATATATTCAAATATGAATCAACCAGGAGTCCTAAGAGTGGAGCTCTCAATACTTTCTTAAGCTGTAATGCACTGTTATGAAACTCTGCAGTGAAAATCCAGGCCCCAGCAGCAAAAACAAGTTTTTAAAAAGATTAAAGGAAATCACAAACCATCATGAAATATGGGGTTGGGAGACCCAGACGATGCGCGACCCCGAAAAAAGCAAAGTAATTTCAACACGGCATGGTTGCTGCACCATCTGGGGACTACCTCAAATCACAGTTATAAAAGCAATTTCCCGTGTATCCATTCAATATGATTTTTTCAGCTTTATTTCTTTCCTTTGGTATCATTGGCACACAGGCCCAGGGCTCTGGTAAACTCGAAGGTGAAGGGAAAATTACCACTCATCATTATGAAGACCAGGCTGGTGTGCTAGATACCAGCCAAGTCATGTGTGGCATCAAGGGAAGCGACATGGACTTGACCCGTATTACCGCAGTAGCAGGACTCTCAAGTGCCAAATGCAGAACCTGTCTCAAAATCTCCACTTCTTCCAAGACAGTATATGCAATGGCAGTAGACAGTGGAGGTGTTGGACTTGATCTCAATAAATCTCAATTCAAGGAGCTTTCAGGGGATATTACAGGTCTCGTCCAAGTAAAATGGGAGGAAGCTGATGCCTCACACTGTGCTGGTGTAATTAAATCTGGTGGTTCCTCAGATGAGCCTTCCTATGGCAACACCCAACAGGAAACTCCTCAGACTCCTTCAAAGAGCCCTCAAAATATTCAAGAACCAAATACACCAAATCAGTCCCAAAATAAGCAGCCATCAGATGGACAGAACACTTCACAGATCAATCAGCAGTACCCCCAGGCTCAGGATGGACAAAATACTTCTCAACTTGATCAGAACACTCAAGGGCAAACTTCACAGCCAGCCCAAAGCCCTCAGCAGTCTGATGGACAATATTCACAAGCTGGTCAAAGTGCTCAAGGACAAACTCCACAGCCAGCCCAAAGCCCCCAGCAGTCTGATGGACAATATTCACAAGCTGGTCAAAGTGCTCAAGGACAAACTCTACAACCAGCCCAAAGCCCTCAGCAGGCTGATGGACAATATCCACAAGGGGGCCAGAATATCCAGCAATATGCTTTTTATCAGTGAAAATATTGAAAAATGTTGTTCTGAACTCATAAATGATTAACAATAAAAAATTTCATGAATTATTTTCTTGCTATAATGTAAATTTCTGGGCTAAATTTACAATAAGTGTGATATTAATTCTGTCTTAATAATATTTACCTATGGTGCTACAGTCTGATTATGGTAAGCAATAAATCCATCTTTAACAAAACTCAAGCTTCTCACATAAAGCAGATTCAGCTATGTAGAAAAAGAAAAAATGATCAATTATATTTAAATTAGTTTTCAAAGCTATGTGCTAAGCAAAAATACTTCAGTTTAAAAAATAGACTCAGATTTAAGCAAGCCCTAAGATGGGCGGGATTCAGAAATCAAATATTTTAAGTATTTTTTGGTAAACTGGAAAAATTTAAAACAAGAAACAAAATATCACTAACACAAAATACAAATTTATATCAAACATTAAACAACTTAGTTCAAACTACAAACAAAATGACTTGACACATCAAGTGAAATGGATTGACACTGTTCCAGAATATGTTATAATCCTATCAGGATTCAGATGAGGCACTGTGACAGTCCACGTGTTGGGTGGTTTTGCAGGCAAAGCTAATGTTGGCCACGAGAAAGTCTAGTGGCTTTTGACAGGTAGAGGCCTAGTAGGGAACATTGGCTACTAGGGGGAGGTAAGGCCAGCCTAGTAGGTAACAAAGAACTACTAGAGGCAAACAATGAACCAGCCTAGTAGGGAACTTTGGCTGCTGTGGGCTAGTTAGGTGTCCTCACCCAGCAGGGACTGTTGGCTGCTAGGGGTGAGGAAGATGATAGCCCAGCAGGGAATGATGGCTGCTAGGGGTAGGGTTTGGACTACCCTGGTGGATAACGCGGGCTACCAGGGCTGGTGAATGATGTGACCCTGGCGGGTGACGTGGGCTGCCAGAGAAGAGAGGAGCTATGATAGCTCTACATGCCCTTGTGCGCTTACAAGAGGTCTGTGAGCAAGCACTTTTCCTGACAGACTGGTAGGGTGTCCTCATCTGTGTTTCCTTGGGGGCTTTGGGGAGGTCCTAAAGCTACCATTGGGGGCATGGATATGCTCATAGGTGTTATCAGGGTAGCTGCTTGGGGAATCAGGTGCAGAACCTGGTATGATCAAGCCTCTGGGAAGTAAAGTTGATTACTTTGCAACTGAAAGCTCAGATTTAATCACCTGAGTGAGTAAAGACAACTGCACAGACATGAGTATTGTCTGTGGTTAAATGGCCCAGGTGGAGGGCACTGGCAAAGGCCCAGTCAAGTGCCAGTAGCCTTGTAGACTTATTGTCTGAAGCTGAGGTATTGGTAACAGAGGCTGACAATGGAACCACAGTGGTTCATAGTATAGGATCAATAGTGAAGACTAGTAAGAGGGACTGTATGATTGCAGTGAAGACTAGTTGAGAGACTGTAAGATCATTGTGAGGATTGGAGCCTAGGTGGTTCATTGTGAGGATTGGAGCCAAGATGGTTCATAGTGCAGATGGAACCAAGATGGTTCATGATAAAGATGGAATCCAACTGATGAAGGTTGAAGAACTAGCTGAAGGGCTAGAAGATTTTGGTGAAGGACTAGCAGAAGGACTGGTGATCTGGAGCAATGAGCCAAAGTTTTGCCTAATTGGTTTGCCTAGGTGGGCAAATATGGAATGTTTTGCCTTGGTTTAGTAGTAAAATAAAGAAGGAATGTGGATAAAAGTGTGGGTAAGAGGTTTATCTACTAAGTTTTTAGAATGGATGAAGGTATGTTGCTATGAAGCTGGATACAAAGTTGTTTTGGTGGGACGTCTTCCTTGGACTTTACTATATTTGTAAATATATGGAGAAAACGTTGAAGAGGTCCAAAAATAACAATTTAAATAGTATTCTACTATTTAAATTGGTTAAGGCTAAATACAGGGAAGACTGGTGCTGAAACAGTGAACTAGTTAACACTTTGGTGCACAAATAGTTGTTGCTTTGAATGGTTTGAACAGTGGAAATTGATTTCCTAGTTGTATTGCAGTGGAACTTCAGAAATTATCAGGTTTTGCGCTCTACATTCATTGGTTGAGTTCTGTCAGGTTTCCTGATGAATATGATTGGTTGGAAGCCAAAAGCTTAAAGTATAAGCAAGGCAATAATGAATTAATACTTTAAGCTTTTGAGAAAGTAAGTATGTAAGCTTAAGTTATTATAGGAAAAAGTGAGCGGCAATGGTTTAAGCTTTTGAAGAAAGCCATTCTGAAGGCAGAACCGTTGGGAAAAAGACACTATAAGAAGGAGACTAGCTGGAAAGTTACAGGGTCTTTTGAGTCTCTAGCAGGGGATTTTCAGAAATTTTTTGGTTGCAAGCAGGAGCTTGGTTGGGTGCTGGATCAAATGGAATGACCAGGCCACTAGAGCTATACAGGGAACTGAAGACCAAGATAAAGGTGCCGGAGCCCAAGATAAAGAATCAGGAGCCCAAGATATAGGAGCTGGATCTAGAGATAAAGAACTGGGTCTGGAGCCAAGTGCAGGAGCCCAGGACTAAATTGCAGGAGTCCAAGACTCAGGAGCAGGAATCCAGGACCAAGATTCAGGAGCCCAAGACCAAATATAAGTAGTCCAAGATATTGTTAAGAGACTCCAATTATTGGCAAATTTATATTGTTTACCTGACCCCCGGGCCATATACCAGAAGGTTTCTAAGGGGATCTTCCTTCTGAGAGTGAAAAAAGCCCATTTTGACCCCTATACATATTTTCTGAGATACATTTCCCCTTACTAGAGAATGACAAACCCTTCCAGCCGGTCCCTGGAGATGACCCATGACACACTATGGGGACTGATGAACAGGACCCCACAGGCATCAACAGAAGGACTAAAATGAAATAAAAATAGAGCAACCTAGAAGAAAGATTTCACAAACACAAAATAAAATGAAGTCACACAAGATGTGTAGTATGAGCAGCCTAAAAAAGAAAAATAGCAGTTTAACAGCAATCAACAGCTATTAAATTTAGGAACAGGGGCATTTTATTCATTTTCATGGCTCCTGTCAAGTATATACTTCTGGGAAGTATAATAAACAAGATAAAGGGGAAGATTAAGAAGAGAATAATACTTTATTTGATATGAATATAGGGTATTATATAGTATCAAAGCCACATACTGTCCATGTACATCATGGAAGCCATGGGGTTTATCTGAGTAATGTTCCTCTTAAGTCACAAGGCTTATTCAAGTTGTGTTCTGCTTAGGATATGGATTTTTTGATCCCCATAATAGATGGTCAAGTGATAGTAGTACCACCAACTTAATGATTAGTTGGTGATCCATTCAGTGATCCATTCAGTGAACTACTTGGGGCATTAATTCCCCAAGAGGGAGTAATCAAAGATGTCACAACACTCCTTATTTGTGTATAATGGTTTCAAGAACTTTTCAAATCTGGACTTGTGATTACAATAAAAACAAAGTCATAAAATTTTAAACTTCTACTTTTAGTGGGTTTTCCCCTAGGTTTTATTTTACAGTGGTTTTTACTAGCAACATTTTTGGCAGCACCAGTGAACAAGCCAGCAGCAGCAAAGACAGCTTCTGTTAAGGTTAGGCTCAGAACATGGAGGCACCTGTTTACACTCAGATCTTTGATGTGGGTAATGAGGAAGACAACCTGTACCTGACCCCCAACCCCTATGGATTTGACTTATTTGAGAGTCACTTTGCGTCTAGCTCTGCCCTGCCCTCTTTCCTGACCCCATTCAAGGCGTCAACCAACCTGCCAATCAGAATGGCAACCCTGGTTTGGAACAACTGCCCACCAACAGCCAACTTTCTCCCCTACAGCCAATCAGGCTAAAGCACCTGCAGCCCAGCACCTCAAACACAGAATAATTACTGCCCAAATTCTCTAGGAAATTGTGGCACTAAACCAGCTTGGCCTGACCTGGGACCAAATTGCCAACCAATTGAAATTTACCCAGGCCACCATCATGTGAGAATTTAATAACTTAATAAACAAGGACTTTAATTGGGATGACCAAGAAGCAGAAGAAGGTACCTGAGTCCCTGATAGCAAAATAATATTCAATTATTCTTGATATCCTGCATCAGGACCCTAAGCTTCCCCTGACCCAAGTCCAGAACCAGCTTGTGCACCACAACATATGGGTTTTGGAGTGTATGGTGAAGATCTGGATGTATGGGAAAGTGGCCTTGCTCTTGATGTTGACCAATTTTAGCAGGGATCAATGGGATGGCAGCAAGGATCCCCATATGATCTTACTATTTTATCCACCGTCACCCAATCACTGACCAGTTTTTCCAATGATGGCATATTCATCTCATACTACAAACTATAAATTGCTTTTGACAATTCTAGGGAACAGGGAAAATCAAATAGGACCAAAGGAAGAAAGAAGGTCAAGAAGGAAACGTTCATTGGTGTGTTTCTGGCTGTTTTGACCAAGGGTTTAGTCTATTATTAGACAAACTCTGATTACACCAATGTTTATGAGTATAGAGAGATCCTTGGTGGATTACTTGACTCCTGGGACAGCTCAAATTCCTCATATTGGGTTTTATTGAGCCACCAGATGGAGCATAATTCCATGACCATCAATACAATCAAAGAACACAGGCACAAGGCCTTGATCTAGTTATCCAGCCACACAGAGATTCATCTAGCTGATGGCATGTTCTTTAATATTGGGGAAATTATTCATGAGCAGTACCCCCAGGCCTTTTATGATCTTTATCTTGGTGTCCTAGAATGTGGTTCTCTCTCTGGCTGTCTGTCAGGAATGACAGCTTTTCTCTATCTGAAACCCAAGGTATGGGGTGGGGTTCAAACCCTGAGCCTTATTTCCTGCAGCCTGCCAGTTCAGAAGGCCAAGAGCACAACTACCCACATCCTATCAATAGCAAACCTGAAAGGAAACTTGATGCAAACCTTCAAGGATCAAGATCCTTGCCAACATCAGAGAGTTTTGTGAGCAACCTACCCATGCCTGACAGTAGAAGTTTCACCAAAGTGGCAACCTGCAACACTGTCAGTTTAGGCAGTGAAATCAGTGAACCTTTCAATGAGAAATCCCCTAAACCTGTCCCAACCTAAGAACTGACACACTTGCCCTTAAAACCTGTCCAACACTATAGCAACCAGTGAATACCTGTCTACTCCAGATGCCAGGAGTTTCCCTGAGGTATCAACACATGACACTGGTAGGTCAGGTGGCAAAATGAGTAAGTCTACCAATGAGAATTTTCCCAAAACCACCTGAAGTCCAGGAAATGGGGCTGGCCCTGGAAACCCGCCCAACATCAATTGTTGAGTTATTGAACAGAAGGGCTAAAAAGTTTATTCTGCAGGGACAGCCAATGGCAACCCACCTGTGACTGATACTAACCTGCCACCCCTAGGATCCTGACGCCAGCCTACCCAAGCCCAAGAAACCCAACCAGACAATGAGTCCTGGCAGAGCGGTATAAGTACCTACCAGGCCAAGACCAAGCCCCAAAGTCATTTTTTAAATAAAGTTTTTGAGATACTGGTTCCCCCAAAATATTTCTGTATTTTATCTTAGTCATCTGTCAATTCAGCTCTAAATCCTCTAACCCTCCTTCCCAACTGCCAGCAACCTACCGCCTGTCAGGTGCTCTCTTTGGTCCTGTCCATTTTATAGAGTACTCTTTGAAGCCCAAATACAGAGACTACTCCTCTGACAAGATACTAGCACAGGATCCCTTGGCCCAATCTAAAGAGCTGACCAGATACAACTGTGAGAATTGGGAAGCAGGTTAGTAGGAAATAAAACCTAGCTCTCAACCGCAATAAAATTGCAGTTTCAGCAACAACCAAAAAGGTTGCCACTAACAATTTCTGGGAGACCAAAGAGGGGAGGAAATAGCTGATCACTAAAATCAACAGGCAAAACCAAATGACCAAATTAAACCAAAAATTTTTGAGCTTTATTAGATTAGATAATGATGAAGCAAAGTCTTTTACAACTTTTGCATTCATTTAAAGGGTGGAGGGAATTGGGGTGGGAGATCAGATGTCACCAAGATAATTGATCAATGATATGAGCAAATATGAGTGCATTTCTCAAGGTGGGAAAATCTTGACAAATTTTGAATGGACATAATCAAAAAGGAAAACCAACTCAACTAAAAATTGAGGAACCTGCTTTGGAAGCAATTACCACTGCTCCTGGCTGCTCTTGCGCATGGTATTTAACCAGGGGTGTCTCTTGGGTAGATTAGGTGGGGCATCCTTGGAATAATTCCACAAGTATTAATTCAAGGGCTTTTCTTAAGCTTTTTCAGCAACTTTTGGATAATTGTTCAAACACAATTTGTTGGAAGTCCCCAAGCATTTTGCAGGAATTAAAGTGGAGGCATAAGGGGAGGCGTAACTTTACAATAACATGAAAGGCTCTTGGTACATTACTGAGCCCAGACTGTTTAAAGATAATACAACTTCCTCCCTGCCTATTAACTGGACATAGAGCCGCCCATCACCCCCAAACCAATGCCCACATCTGCAACCAAGCTCCCCTTAGACCACACCAATAATCTATTTGGGATAGTGCACATCCCCTTCACTGAGGTGATTGATACTATAATCCCAGCTTCTGGCCTGTGGTCCTGGGTAGGAAAATATATGTTGTACCTCATTAAGTTAGCATCAATCCTCTGATGAGCACTGTCCACTCTACCTGTGACCCACCCATTCCTAGAAAATGACAGTGTTGCAACCAAGTTTTCATCCTCACCTGCCAATGTATCTTAAAATACACAGGGGGCGCTCAATGATTTGCCCCTTGACACATCTAACGCCATGGACCAATCTGATGGCAATATCAAATTGCGGGCACTTTCTCCTAATTAGGAGCGCTGCCAAATCAACCTGCTGATCCCTGCACAAGTTATTCCTTGGCTTCAAACCTTACATGGAACATGTCACTATGCCACCCCCTGTGGCCTTATGGCTTTCCCCATATAGTATATTAACCACATTATTCTGCAATAAATAATACCTTATTCTATTCCTTCTTGTCCTTTCTATTGGACTGTTGTCTTCCCCAATCAAATACTGAACTCTAATTGGTTCAGTTGCAACAGTGGTAGAAGTGGTATGTTCACAACCTAACTAAAAGAAAAATTCCCCCCAAGAAATGACAGAGTATGGGTGTATGGCTATTCTCTATCAAGAAACCTTCCTGCCAATCCCTGAGGGGGCATCCCCAAAGGATATATCATCTACCAAGATCAACTTGTACTTAAGAGTGTGAATAATTGATTCTGCCTTGGGCAGCACAACACAAGTGTTTCCCTGCCCCAATTAGACCTTTCACAACGCATGCTCAACCTCCAGCTTGAATCTTTTGTATGTGGTGTTGAAGGAGCTGGCATTGTCAGTTGGCTCTATTCTACCAAAATCTGCCTCTGTATCTGTCAAGTACCTGAGCCCATGTGGGTTGCTACCGCGTCTGGGCGCCTCACAGGGCCTGCCACAGTGTGGTTCACCAACTGGGCCAGCCAAGAGATAAATGTCACTTGGGAGTTGTTCAGGGTTGCCGCAAAGTCCCGCTACTGTGAAACCTTTTCACCCATTGTGGTGGGAACTCCCCTCCTGGCCATTAAACAGACTGGGTCTGTCCCTGAATATCTTGCCGCTGCCCTCAAAGCTGTAACCAACAGAAATGCCATGCTTTTGACCCTAATAAGCAATGGGCTCAAGCCCCATATCTGCAAGTGGGTTCCCATGGGTTACTGTACCTCCATCAACAACTGCTATAAGGCCATTCTGGAGGCCAATAACCAGGCTTCAATGGTCTTCTGAAGATCCAATGACGCACCACCCCAACCTTGTCCTGCACCTGGCAGTGCCCACAACCAAGTAGGCTGCTGCCAGTCCCGCCAACAAGAAAATGGGGTTAAGCGTCCCTGCAAGGGGGAACTCCAACTAGTGCAAATTAAGAGCCAGGGAAAAGCCTGGGGGATGTAGATATGAGAGGTTATACAACCTCACTTGATCCTCACTTGCAATCCCTCCTCACAAAGAACCCCTGTGATTACAATGTACATGATGTTGAAACTCTCGACATATTCCAGGTCCACAGCAACAACCCTATTCTCCAAGCAAGCCATTCTTCAAATAAAGTTACCTGCTTGGCCTAACCCTTCTGTTTTTGTGGGAACACCTAAAAGCTTTTGGTAGACACTGGGGCCAATCACACTATGGTTGACCAGATGTTTGCTGACTCTCAACAACTAGACCAGGTGCCCAGCTGATGCAAAGCAGTAGAGTAGCTGATTCCTGTAGAGCAGCAATTACCCACAGGAGGTACCCTTCTCTGTGAGAATGAGGAACATCCAGGTTAAGCTCTCTGGGCTAATCATGGCAGGGCTCAGCCACAATGTCATTGCTGGTCTTGACTGGCTTTGGCACAACTGTACCTACATCAACTGGGATATGTCTGTAATCACCCTCAACAGAAATGGGGTGGGTTTCCAGATATATCCTATCAAAATGAGTAAGTTGCTCCATGATACCGTGTTTTTCAGAATAACAGAAACAGGTACGTAAAATTTCAAGGGTGTAAACTAGACTTTAATCAATTCTCAGTCAAAGTTATCTGCGCCAAACTACCTGCAGCCCCTCCCTTGACCACCTCACCTCTACCAACACTTGCTACACTCCTCAAGGAATATAAGGACATTTTCAGTGAAACACTGGACCAACTACCCCCTCCCCAAGAGATCCAGCATTCTGTACAACTGCAAGGGTTGCTTCCCAAAGCACATCCCCTTTATTGCCTGATACTAAAGGAAGATGAGACCCTCTGCCAGCACCTTGTGAACGTGCTCAATAAGGGCTTCATTCACCCCTTGATCTCATCATAAAGGGCTGCTGGCTTCTTTGTAGCCAAGAAGGACAGGTCCCTTTGATTTTTCACAGACTATTGCGCCTTAAACAAGGTGACTGTTAAGAATAAATACTGCCTGCCGTTGATTGATAACCTGTTTGACACACTTGTGGGTGTGAAGGTCTTATGCAAGATTGATCTCACTGCAGGGTACAACCAGGTCTGCATTGCACCAGGAGATGAGGCAAAGACTGCCTCCCGCACACACTACGGGTTGTTTGAGTGTCAGGTCATGAACTTTGGAATGACCAACAAACTCTCCACCTTTGCCATGTTGATTTAAAAATCAATTGAGGATCTGATTGAGAAATGTGTTGTTGTGTACCTTGACAACATTATTGTCTTCAGTCAATACCAAACCATGCATCTCCAACACCTCTGTGCTATCCTCAACACCCTTCAGAAAAACCAGCTGAAGGCTAAGCCTTCCAAATGCAAATTCCTCAATTAAGAGCTCCTGTTCATTGGGCACACCATCTCTGCTCAAGGGATAAAGCCTGACCCCGCCAAAATCAATGCAATCACAAGCATGCCACCCCCCACCAATGTGAGCCAGGTGTGTACATTCTTAGGCATGATTGCCTACGTGCACAAGTTTATTCCCAATTGCAGAGAACTAATTGCACCCTTCACTGAGCTCCTAAACACTAAATAGCGCTTCTATTGGACCCCTGCCAGAGATCAAGCCTTTGAGACGTTGAAGCAAAGACTTACAACTGTGCCTGTATTGCATTTCTCCAATTGGAACCACCAGTACAAACTCAAGACTGATGCCTCTGAGAGGGCCATAGGGGGCATGTTACGGGTTTAAGCTGACAAGGGTGTCTTCCTCCCTGTGGCATACAAATCCAGGAAGCTTACTGACTCAGAACAATGTTACCCCATACATGATAAAGAGTTAGCGGCAATTGTGCACTGCGTCAAGAAATGGCGCTGTTACCTGGAAGGGGCCACCTTTCCACCCTGTGTTCTGACAGATCACAAGTCACTTCAGTACTTCAATACACAGTCCCACTTAACACACCTCCAGAAAGGCTGGTTCAAACACCTGTCTCCCTATCAGTTGTGCATCAAGTACAAGCCTGGAAAGGAGCTTGTCACAGCTGACGCCCTCTCCAAACTCTATGTAGTGTCCATCACAGAATACAATGGCTTAGATCCAGACTGGCCAATACTTTACCTACACCCTGAAGCAAACCGTTACAAAGGCCTTAATTCCGTGACTATCTCCAAGCTAAAGGACAACAAAAGCCAGTTCACCACTGATGCTGGTAACGTCTACCACCGGGCAGAGACAGGTGAGAAGACACCTTATATTTTCACCACACAGAGAGGGGATACCATACTACACTACCATCACACCTTGGGTCATATCAGAGAATGGAACCTCTTTGAAATCATGAAAGGTAAGGTTTGGTGGCCTCGTATGTGCTAAGACATCCTGGGTCTCCTCAAAACATGTGTGCTGTGCGAAAAGAACACGTCTAAACCTGCACCCCCCAAGTCTGTCCTGCTCATGAAAACTATGGAACTATTCAAGAAGTGGGCCCTCAATATTGTTGGACCTCTCCCCAAAGACAGACTAGGCAATAAGTATATCATCACAGCCATTGATTACTTCACCTGTTGGCCAGTAGTGTGGGTAACCACTAATCATACTGCCACCACCATCACCTGCTTCATTGGTAAGGAAATTGTGGCCCACTTTGGGCAACCCAAACGTCTTATCATGGATGGTGGGCCTAAACTTGTAGGGCATGTCATGAAGGTGTACTGTGCCAAGAATGCCCTCCAAAGAATAGTCACAACTCCCTACCACCCTCAAGCTAATGGACGCATAGGGCACTTAAATGGTTCACTGGTCCAACTGATTGTCAAGCTCTCCCTGGAGCACCCCAATACTGCGTGGACTGAACACCTGCCCACTGCCCTACTTATCTTACAAGCAAGAATCAACAGGGGTACTGGGTTCAGTCCCAGTGCCTTGGCCTTTGGAACACCTGAAAATTTGATGGGGGTAGAAAAAGGGAAATTACAGTCCACAGTTCCCGGGAAACCCCCCTTGTTGACTACTTCTCCCTGAGCCAGTGACGTGCCAAAGCCTGAGACATTGAACACAAGAAAATTGAGGGGGGGACAAAAAACCTTGAGACCAGATACGCTGTAGGTGATCCCGTCTACACCCTCAACCCCAATTCAGCCAAATTAGAACCCAACCACCTGGGGCCCTTTAAGATAGCTGTGATCTATGACAATCACACCTACCAACTTGAAGATGCCCAAGGAAGCACCAAGAAGCTTCACCACAATTGCTTGCGCCCCTGCTGTGCTATCCTCACACAAAAGTTGTTTGAGTGGACCTTCCCAGATCTCTTGCAAACTTTGATCCTGGTGTCTGAAAACAAGCAGGGGGCAAGAGGGGTGTTGCAACCAAGTTTTCATCCTCAACTGCCAATGTATCTTACAATACATAGGGGGTGCTCAATAAGTTACCCCTTGACGTATCTAACACCATGGACCAATCTGATGGCAATATCAAATTTCAGGCACTTTATCCTAATTAGGAGCGCTGTCAATTCAACCTTCTGATCCCCACACAAGTTATTCCTTGGCTTCAAACCTTACATGGAACATGCCACTATGCCACCCCCTGTGGCCTTGTGGCTTTCCTCATATATTATATTAACCACAATATTCTACAATAAGCAATACCTTATTCTATTCATTCTTGTCCTTTCTATTGGACTGTTATCTTCCCCAATCATTGACTGAACTCTAATTTGTTCAGTTGCAACAACAGTCTAGCCACCCAAGGTTAGTTTCCTGACATTTTAAGATGATGGATGACTTGTTTGCCCAACTTGTCTTTCAAGTGAGCAAGGGAAGCCAATAATTTAAGGACAAGTGCCTCCTTCCCCAGGCCACAGCTGTCTACCAGCCAATCTAACCAATGACAGACAAGGAATATAATGAGCTTTATCTGTCAGCCATCAACATAATCCACCTAATTCACCCACTACCGCCACCAATCCCGCCAGCCAGCCCCTCCCACCTAATCCCAGACCCAGACTTCTCAAGCCAGCACCACATCTACGCCTTCTTTCCCATGTTATTCTGCCTAATAGGCATCATTCATCCTGCCCCAAAAAAACCCTTGCCACCAAACATTTTTATTTATATAATTTATTATCCAGAATTTCAATTGTTTATTTTTCTCTTTGTTTATTATTTTTTGTTTCCTATTTTTAGCTTATTTTTATAAAATATCATATGTTTACTATGCCATGTATCTAGATCCAGAAAACATTTATTATCATCTCTTTAAACAGCCCCTTGTGACAGAATTAACGAAAATTCAATGTTTGTTAAGTTTAAATTAGAAAATTATAAGTTTATTGTGTTTAGAGAAAGTTGTTGCTGATCCAAATTCAAAACCTTAATGATAAAATTTAAGCCAATCAGGAGCTGTGTGAGAAAGTGATTGTTGTGACATAAAGGGTCATTCAATAATTCTTTGATTCATGGACACTAATTAATCTGATTAGCTGGATGTTTTGCCATTGTGCGCCATTGCTGCTATGGTGGGTTGTTGGTGGACTAGTGTTAATCCAGCAGCTGATTGGGCACTAGTTCACAAACAATTTGCCACTGCGGCAATGGTGCTCACTGCTAAAACATCCAGCCAAGCAGATTAATTAGCACACATGCATCAAAAAATTATTGAATGATCCTTTTTGTCACAACAATCATTCTCTCACACAGCTCCTGATTGGCTTAAAGTTTATCATTAAGGCTTTGAATTTGGATCAGCATCAACTTTCTCTAAACACAATAAACTTATAATTTTCTAATTTAAATTTAGCTGATCACCAAAATTTTTGTTAATATTTTTACAAGGGGTTGTTTAAAGAGTTAAAACAATACAGCAATTATGAAATAATGGCAAACTACCAGGAAAATAACACAGATTGAGGATATCTAACAAAACATATACAAAATTAGTTAAAAAATATGAGATATTGTAATTAAATATAGTAGTTTTAAAACCTGTTGAGATAAATATATATTATTCAGTTTAGAACGCATGAACTCAGTCTAAAAACAAAATCAAAGTGGATCCAAATATATTGTAATTTAATATAAATTCCTTGGTTTTTGATTTTGTTTTTATGCTGAGTTCAAGAGTTATAAACTGAATAATATATGTTTATCTCAACAGGTTTGAAATCTAGTGTTTGACAACAAACAAGGATAGACAAATAGGCAATAAGATCAGAATAAAAGTAGAGTTTGAGGTGAAAGCTATAGAAACATACATAAAGGTTAGTAAAATAATTAAATGAGGGAGCAAGAAAAGCTGCTGAAAGACCTTAACTCTGCAATTGCAGAGATCAAAGAGATTGACAAAAAATAAAAGCATAAGTCAAGTTGGCCAAGGCTACAAGGCAACAAAATTGACAAAATATCTGCCAAGGCCCTGGTGGCCAAGAATCTGGACAAGTCCAAGAAGACCATCAAGCGCCTTCTCAACTTTCAGAAGATTGTAGTTGAGGGACTACAGTTTAAAGCACACACCCTTTCTGTGCCTTCCTTCTGGGTTGCTGACCCCAAGATTTATGAACATCTCAAGCCTACAAAATGCACCTGGAAGAAAAAAAGAAGATTCATGCGCAGCTTTTTGCACCAAAGATGGCCTGCCCTGCAGAAGCACCCAGAAAAGAAGCTTGAAAAGAATGTATTTAATAAAAATTATTAGTAAAAATTTAAAAATTCTTACCTGTTTTTTTAGAAGTTATCAAAGAGTTTATGCAAAAATTTCTGGTTCCATATGTCCCAGCAGCATTCTATGACAATTATTTCAGCCATGTGAGCAAGCAGCTGACTCTGTTGCCTTCTGTTGTGTGTAAGCTAGAGAATGAGATTGATGATATCTTCCTGATGTCTAAGGAAGCCCTGGAAGAGCTGATCCATGACAAGGGGGGATCTGAATGGGCAGTTGAATTCTATAAGTATGCACAGATGGTCTTCCTGGACCTGGTGGCCCTCAGTGGAGTTTACTGTGTAAACTCCATCAAGCTTTTTGAGACTTCCTGGTGACGCTCTCATTCAAGAATATACCAGAAATGAGATGGGCTCATGGGGGTGCTTTTTTCTGCTTCCCAGTGGAGCATACAATTTTGTAACTTCTTGAGAACTTCAGGAACATGGTTTCCAAATTGACTGTTGCAAATTCAATAGCTGTTAAGAAGACAAAAATCCTCTTGGCAGACTTTGGGCTGGCCTGGAGAAGGGACAAGATGGGGGTGCCTCTGGCCATGAAGACAATGTTTTCCAAAAAGCACAAGAGAATATTAGCAAAGTCTAAAATAAATTATGTGAGCTTACAGAAGCCTTTTCTGGGAAAAGCTTCATTTTTTGCCTTACTTTGGTTATCTCTTATACTTTGAGATAGGCTCTGACGTCAAGGACCTGGACAGGGTTCTACTTGGGATCAAAAATGCCAGGCTCTTTTTGGACAGGAAGAAAGTTACCCTGGGTACAACTTGCTTGACCACATGATTCATGACGCCCTGGTCCTGGCTGGTATATACAGGTTTGCAGCCCTGCCAGAAAAGCTAATGCTTCATTCCCATCTCATTCTACTATTGTTTACAAGCCGCAGAGAATACTCAATCAAAGTGTATCCACTGTCTATGGTGTGGCAGTGGAGATTGTACACCACCTTCATTTCCAGGTGGTTGAATATTGAAGAACACATCACAAGCAAAAAAAATATTTTAATTCTCCATACATATTAAATTTTAATTTTTCACTTATTTATAATAATTAACTTTTAAACAACTTTTTTAGAAATTTATTACAAAAACAAAACATACAAAAAAATTATTAATAAATATATTACAGTAGTTTTCAAACCTGTTGAGATAAACGTATATTATTCAGTTTAGAACACATGAACTCAGTCTAAAAATAAAATGAAAGTGGATCCAAATCTATTTTAATTTAATATAAGTTCCTTGGTTTTTGATTTTATTTTTAGACTGAGTTCATGTGTTCTAAACTGAATAATATACATTTATCTCAACAAGGTTGAAAAATACTGTAATATATTTATTAATAAAACATCATCATATATTTTGAGAGCTTAACTTTTTACTTTTTAATTTAGCTTATATATTTATTTGATGTGAGTGACTTGGAATATAATTCTTACTCTGGTATCAAGAGTTTGGGAAGGCCATCTTGGGCTTTAATAAAATAATTTAATTTAAAATATGAAAATTGAACCTTTGTGTTAATGGCACTGTATTTTTTGGTTATGTGATTGAAAATTTTTAAATAAAAATAAATATCAATAAGTTTTAAACATAATAAAACATAAATAAAAGTTAAAGAGAAAATATTAAAACTAATATAATAGGAGTAATAGAAAAGAGAAATTTTAATTGATTGGCTGTTTTTCAAGGCAAATAGGAGTATATTATTCAGAATGTGTGTAGAACTTAGCCACAGTCTCAGCTGGAAGGGTATGGAGCCCAATCTGCAGAAAATCAAATAAGTCCCCCAGCCCAGATGAGCCCCCTTCTTAACAACTTTCTTGATCCACCCAAAGACTTCTTTGATTGGGTTTAGTAATGGGGAATACACAGGGAGAAATAATAGGCTCATATTTGATGTGGCCAATTGTTGTGGAACAACTGTCATCCTGCTTTAATTTTTGGAAATTCCTCAAGAATATCTGCCACCTTATGGAGCACAACATTACCCAGTACAATAACATTGATGAAACCTGGGCTAGTGCACCTAAGATGATTTTGTACCAATTTGAGAAATGATTGGAAGGTCCTGCTTTTATGGGATCACTTGATCATTTGATACATCTCAATCCCTTTTAGACCAAGGAGAGCCACCATAGAGTATGCTGTGGTGCAGACTGACGCACACTGAGATACTCTGTCTTTAGCACCTCTGGGGACATAGTAATATGAGTTACACATAGGCAATGCAAACACTGATTTTTTAAGATAATAGAATTTTCTGTCCCTTTATTTTTGAGAGCATTATACGCCTGTATATTCTTGCTGGGTTTCAATATTGGCAGGGCTGTTGTGATTATAGGGAGATACCCCATATTTTTTTACATAAGAACCACATCCCCTTGACTATACAATAGAAAAATGGAATTGAAACCTCAATCCTTAAAGCAAACTTGATAATGGACTGTATATTTTCCATTTCAAAACAACAGTACTGGTTAATCCACTGACAAATAGCCCATTTGTTCTCCTTGGTGAGCAGGGTTGACAGGCACATTTTTCTCTGCTTGTAGAATTTTCCTGGAGTTAAGGAATTTGTTGAATATTTTATTGGCATATTTTGGATCTGCTCTGACAATACTTGCAGCCTTATTGGGGTCACCAGTTTCTTGTATCAGCTTGACAAGGATAAAGTGCTTTATGTCAGGAATAGCCTTTCACATTGCCTTTTTGGGTAAAGTTGAATCAGTATCTTTCATAGTGACTGGCACACAAGGCATATATACCTTGTTGTAGAAGGACAGGACCTTCTTTAAAACATTATGACCCTTCACAATTCTATAAAACTCAGGCCCTTTATCATTATCTTGATTGCTGTTTCTTACATAGGGCTCATAGCTAGTGTCAAGAACTGGCCAAAAATTTTGTATCATGGCTGTTGGGTCTAACTCCTGGCGCTAAACAGGGTCAAATTTAAAATAAGTGAGCTTGACCTTCTTGTTGTTCACTGTTTTAGACGTGATAACCTTGGTGGTCTTTCTTGATAGTTTGGGCACCCTTGTATTTATGCTATATGCCCTCCCACCTTGTGCAGCTTAAACAGGTTGTTGTGTCTGTGTGAAATCAACAATATTCTCTGCTCTCCTATCTCCTTCCTAAGTTGGCACTTGTGTTTCACTAACACAGTTTTTTGACCAGCAGAGACACCCCCAACCACAGCACACTCTGGTAGCATTGACACTCTGTTGTTGTGTCCCTTCTGTTTTTAAATGAAATACTAAATAAAACTCAATTAAGCTAATGTCCTGATTTTAAAATTTTAATTTTTATATGAATATGGTTATTTAATTAGAATATACACTACCCAACTAACTGTTTATAGATTTTTTGTCCTAATTAGTTGTTTTTGGTTGTACACAACCCATTTTAGAATCACTAAATTAATTTACACCTGTTTTCCCATATTTTACGCCATATTTAAACACTAGCATAATGTTTTTATAATTATATGTTTCATATCATATGCCTTGTTTTAGATAGCTAGGTATCATTCTTGTTTACATTTCATTTCACACAATGACTGAGTGGTTTTATTTACTGATTGAGTTGCTATAGTGCTTTTTTTTGGTCTGGGTTTTAACTCACTGCGCCTAAGTGTATTTTGTCACCAATTTACATAGTAAAAATATGTACACTGAAGATCAACTCAAACTATTCTGTTAGTAAATCCATGTATTTTAAATTCATACTATGAATATTTTTGTTTGGAGTATGAGAAATTTGTTTTTGTGTTGAGCCATTTCATCTATTAACGCCAAAAATTCTTGTTAATAGAGTTTATATTTTACACTGATAGTTGGAATTTGCTTAAATCTGAGTCCATTTTGTTTAAATTTGAAGTATTTTTGCTTGGCTCCATAGCTTTAAAAACTACTACATGTGATTAAATCTTTATTAACTTTCAAAGTTGTCAATCAATTGGATTTGATTTTTGTTAGAAAATTGGCCTGTTTTTAGTTGTATTTAATCAGCGTGATGGAAAGTGTTGTGAATAATGTTATTGATCAGGAATTGGTCAACATAACAGTAATTGATGGAATATATTCCTGCCCTAATAAATCTGGGCAACTAGAAAAAGCCATAAAATATATTATTAAGGATCTAAGTTACAGAGAAGAGGTTGATTTTTATAATTTGCTAGATACTTTATAACCATGTACTTGGTGCTCTTAGATGATATGGGCTATAATGGTGCAGCAACTGTCAGGATTTAAACTTTCCAAATGTAAAATCCTCCATATCAACAATCCTGTAAATCATTTTACATTTATTTTTTACAACTCTACTTAAAACTTTAAAATTAAAAAAAAATTTAATTTTAAACATTAAGAACAATTATTCAAGCCAAAAAATTAATCAAATATATAAAAAAATACAGAAATATTTTATGTGAATTGTTGACATGAAGGATGCTACATTCTGACAGTTGTCAATTTTTGTAAATGTGCTGTTTTAGCAGAGTTATAAGGGGGAAATAATTGGAAACTAGATAATATTCTTTGTTGGGATATAGAATTTATATATTTATTGTGAATCAGGATAATAGGAACATGATTATGAAGATCACTTGGCTGAATGGAACAGTAGGGGGTGGCTTGATTATTGTAATGAGTCAAGCGCTAAATTGAGCTGTTCATACATGGATTGTCATTTGGTCATGTTGCTGGATTTGAAAATTTGAGTCAACTTCTGCATTTGGCTTTGAGTCACTGGGAAGTCAGATTGAAGGTCACAAACCTGTTTAGTTGGAACCTTACCAGGGGTTGACCCCATTGTTTCACCATAATGGTGCTATCCTAGAGAGGTAGGGGTAACCTGCATGTGCCCAAGTTGGTTGAGATAATAACTTGGCCCCGGGGTCCCAGGTTTGATTCCTGGAACTTTTTCTTATCCCTGCCTCAAAGTTATGTTCTCACTGGACCTTACCTGTAGTTGGAGTTTTTCAGCATGAACTGGCCAGACAATCCAATAAGAAAAAAGCATTAAATTACCCCCAGTTGTGTAATAAATTTATCATTTGTACCTTACTTGTAGTTGGAGTTTTTCAGCATGGACTGACCAGACAATCCAAATGACAATGAAAAAGCACTTATTGACTTCCTATCCCCACTTTCCCCAAGGCTGTGGTCCTTTTACCGCCACTCTTATAAAACTTTAAATAAAAATCTAGTTTATTTTTTAAAAAATAGAGGGGCATGGGTAGGATTGTACTTGTTAAATACATAGTTTTCCTGGGTGTGGCTAGGCCAAAGCGCCGCCACCTGCAAAAACCTGTCCCCAAGCCCCACCTGCTTGCGGCAATTGTAGGTTTAAATCTAACAATTGATTGTAAGTGGGTGGTGGCTAGGAAAATTGAGTCCAAGCGAGGCGCAAATGCCCCATGCTCAGTTTTTCTCAAAACCATTAGTTGGTTTTCAAACCCTGACCTCCAAGGAGGTCAGGTAGCAGCTTACAGGACCACCATTAGTGGTGTCTGTAAGATGACAAAATACCAAACACAAGGAGGACACCTCATCAAGATGCACCCAAGGGCCTTAAGTAACCATAATTCTCAACAAACTACCTCAGTAGTTTGATATTTTCTTTCAATAAATATCTTGCCTCATGATTCACTTATTTCAATATCTGCCAATCTGATTTTTAATAACAAGATTATTAGACTCTGCATTATCACCACTGCAATATCCTGGAAATTTTCCTCCTCCTGATGAAATGATCCCTGAAATCTGCAAAATTGAGTGTGAACCCATCTATGCAGCTGATTCTTTGACTTTGAGCCAAATCAAAGTCTTCCTCT
The DNA here is from genome assembly GCA_014839935.2 of Entomophthora muscae. Taxonomy (NCBI): domain Eukaryota; kingdom Fungi; phylum Entomophthoromycota; class Entomophthoromycetes; order Entomophthorales; family Entomophthoraceae; genus Entomophthora; species Entomophthora muscae. The sequence goes on along the minus strand of QTSX02003056.1, from coordinate 113,183 downwards.
TGTACCTGTATATTGTAATATGTTATACATTTCCATATTTCCTCTTTAAAGGTTACCACTCCAGAGTAAATATACATCGTCTTTTCCTCATTGGTAATATAATCCTTATTTGGGTGCACATTCCCCATTTGATTGACTACGACGAGCTCTCACTCTACTTCACCCTGGCAGTATTTTTTCATTCAATGTGTGAACTTAGCACTGTCAAGTTTTATTTTTTGAAGCCATGATGTATAAATATATTTTTAGAAGGATTAAATTTAATGGATGATTTATTTTGCTATTCATTAGGTAATAGCTGACTATAACTGCTTCAAAGAGGAATTGTTTAAATTAGTTTGAATCAATGTATATGAAGAGGCTTGTTTTTTGATCCAAAATCTGAGTTAGACTTAGCATATTTAGAGTAGATTTTTATTCTGGCTTATATTGCGCTTTTGAGCTATACTTTAACTCGTGTCTTTGATTTAGTTGTCGCATAAGATCCAATATAAATATCGGTCTTTAAATTCTAAAATAAAAATTGTAAATTTAACAGGCTGTTTCTCCTTTATCCCTGGCTTATCGATTGGACAGCCTTCCGAAATATATGCGATCCTTGCTTAATTGATTACACGCACATCCATTGACTGCTTGCACTGCCATATCACATGCATTGTTTAACATCTTCATCTAACCCTCGAAAACGATAAGAGCATTCAAACTCTCAGGAAAAAGTGTTCTTCTTTACTCAGTAAATAATATACATTGTTTTTGTCTAGATATATATTGCGTTATGATATTTAGGCTTTAAAATTTTTAACATATTCGTGTATTTTTCGCTTTTCATCATCTACTTCATTTTTATCTAAAACCTACTTGTTAAATATATTTACAAATAGTCAATAAACTGGATGGAGCCTGAAACGTTACTAGCTTATCTTGTCATTGGTGGCACTGCGGCTGCTCTTGTTTATATAGGATCGTATATCGCGTTAAAGAAAAATCAAGGTATTTGAAATAGTCTTTTTATTTTTGCGAATTATTTTGGACAAGGAGTAACGTCATCCCTCTAGGACTTGAAAGATGCGCGTAAAAAGACCGATTCTGATAGCGATAGCTCATCTGAAGAAGATAGCGAGGCTTTAACTGCAGAAGATGCCTACATGTTTCCTATTTATGGCTCAGGCGCCCTTTTATCACTATACCTTGTTTTCAAGTTCCTTAACAAGGAATATGTTAATTATTTAGTTAGTTCGTACTTTGCAATGGCGGAAACTCTTGCAGGGACCAAATTATTTTCAATGATTGCAAAAAAATGTTGTGTCGAAAGACCAAATACCTAAGTCTTTCAAACTAGCCTTGGCGCAAGGCCCTAAGAGTAAGCATCTTCGTTTTTGTACTCTTATTCCCTTTATCATGCAGTCTTATGCCTTTCATCAGTAGACTATTAACTTATTATGTTTTAAGGCATTTTTCAAAACCAAATTTGACTATCTCGACATCGGCAGCTTCTTTATTTCTCTTGCTTTAACTGGGTATTACGTCTGGAGCAAAAACTGGATTGCTTCCAATGTTTTTGGCATTGCCTTTTCATTGAGTGCCATTCAGCTCATCGATCTTGATAGTTTTAAAACGGGCTGGATCCTTTTGAGTGGGCTTTTCTTTTACGACATTTTCTGGGTGTTTGGGACTGATGTCATGGTTACTGTCGCTACAAAGTTCGAGGCACCCATCAAAATTCTATGGCCCAAGTCGTTTACTCCCGATGTACCAGGTGGTCCTTTGAAGTTTACCCTTTTGGGCTTAGGGGATATCGTTATGCCTGGTAATTATATATTATCTTGTTTTCTTTCTTACAGCCTTTCTTGCAGGCATTTTCGTTACACTTTGCCTTAAATTTGATCGTCACAATGCCATCCAGGACGCCGAAAAAATGGGCGACTCTGGAGTTGCTTTGCTAAAATCAATCAAGCGCCATCCAATTACTGCCAGCTATCCCAAACCTTACTTCTACGCTTGTCTGGGTGCTTATATATCTGGTTTGTTTACGACTATTTTTGTTATGCATACCTTCAAGGCAGCTCAGCCTGCTCTTTTGTACTTGTCTCCTGCATGCTCTGCTGCTCCACTGATCGTGGCCTTTTTCAAGGGCCAGTTTCAAGACCTTCTCGTTTTTACTACTGAGAAGCCTAAAGAAGATACTGAATCGGACGGTGCAGCAGCAGCCCCTGAACCGACCAAAGCATGTGATAGCTCTGAAAGTGACTCTGGTGTAAGAAAAAATCGTTCAAGGCGTCGTCGCGCAGCTGGCGCTAAACCCTAATGATAGCATGCTATTTGATCTAAGTAAACATACTTCTAGAACGGCTATTTTTTTAGCCGCGAGCTTGAGTTAAATGCTGTTGCAAAGTATATAATATGGCTGATGGGATCGAACATGACCACATGTCACTATTGGTTTAATTTATAGGAGTATTCATACGCTAGATAGACTGAGCCAAGAAATTTTACTAACCTCATTGATTTCTCGACCTGTACAAGTATGTACCAGGTAGACCTATGTGGTGGTACTTACTGGATTTTATGGTCAAATAGTACGCTTCAAGGGTTGTAACAGGAGCTCGGTTATCTTTTTGGATGGTAAAATATGAAACATCAAATAATAAAATCGACATTGGAATTTTGTGAAGGAAATTATATAGCCATGAAGCAAAAGTAGGATTTTCGGTATTTTAGAAGAAATTACTTTTGATCTAGTTGCCGTAACTGTGCTGTATTAGCAAAGCTACGAGGGGATTTTTTTGGAAAGTAGATGATGTCTTTATTGGGATATGGAATATCATATAGTTCAGGTGAATCCTCTAGCAGGAACAAGATACTTGCTGATCAATCATTTAGATGGGTAAGGGGTCGCTTGATCCTGTTAATGAGTTAGGCGCTAAATCAAGTTTATTCTGGATTTGGATTATTGATGGTTTGTGTTTCCTTGTTTGATAAATCAAGTTGACTTCTGCTTTTGGCTGTGTGTGACAGGATAGTCGAATCAAGGGACAAGGGGTCTTTAGTGCAAACCCTTGCCAGGGGGCCAACCCTGGTGTTTTGACATAGTTAATACATCAAGCATAAATAGGCATGCTTATTAAAAAAGATATGAAAATAAGTGAGTTTGAGCAAGAAAACATTACCTCAAGGATAAAATAAAATATGGGTTCACTCCAAAAGCTGATATCCTAATGTAATGCTACCTTTGAGAAAGAAAATATCAATTTTAGAGAATAAAGGTAGGAACTTTAAGGGTGAAACAGCTTAAGAAAACTCAAAACAACCCCCTAAAAATGCAACAACCAAGCATCAAATTGAACCTTTTAAATTAAAATCTTATCAGATAAATTAAAGCTGAGAGTCCAAAAAGTCATAATTAACTCACACAAATAATAAAATGGCAACAGTGCCCATGTTGACAATGATTATGTCAACACTATAGTAAAGTGTAAATTTTGATTTTAATAATGTCGTCTTATGGATGCCAACACTTTTTTAATTAACAGTACACTTTACCCTGAGCATTTTTAATATATAAACTAAGAAATAGACATATGATACCATAAACAAACCCTTAAAGCTCCAAAGTGCAATGAAAAACCTCAATTGTTAAGAATAAGGAGAAATAAAAAATCATTTTCATCTTACTATCCAAATTACACCCTTTACTTTAAAAATACATAACTTTACTATAACAATGAGAAATCAAATGCTACAAAGAATAGCTATTATAATATATATTTAATTTAGTTAAAAGAAAGATAAATTTTATTTGATATACATCATATAATAGTAACTAAAAATATCATATGTTTTACTGGTAAAATAATACATTATATATTCTCTCATATATTTTAACTTAAAACTATACCTGAAACTTACCATTTATATCTAAAAACATAAATACTATCTAAAAAATAATGCAACAAGTAAAAAATCAAAGATTTATAAGCAAATTAAATCAGATGGAATTTTTTGATACCAGTTAGTGCCACTACCAAGAGTAGTGACAAAATCTTCAAGGTACTTCTTGACTTTAAAAACCTTATAATTATTCTTCACCCCCTTCTTCATTTTCTCCTGTTAGTCCTTCTCTTGCATCTTCTTTTTGGGAGCAAACTGGTTGGCATTGTCCCAGAACTTGAAAAAAGTTCTTCATTGATTCTGCTAGTTGTAAAAGATACAGCTTGGGGGATGGATTTCTACAAATAGTTAGTTGCTACTTCTTTTTCTTATTACCATACCTATTGTGGTATAATGATAGCCTGGATAAGGACAGAAAAATATAAGATAAACTGCTATTTTACTTAATAGACTGGTTTAATACACTAATCTTGTAGGTATTATTTGAAGTATGTAAGTCATGAGAATCACACATTGGGAGCCTGTTAAGGCTGTGATAATGGGATAGATGGTCATCAGCCATTTGAAGAACTTAGCTGGGGTATTATTGCAACTGAAGCTTCCCAAAAAGTACATTAATACATAGTAGATGGAGGTGTACACAGCCACAGATATGGTGGAGTGGGGCAATACCAGGGGGGAGGGAACTAGCATATAAAGAGTTTAGTTGTGCTAGCTCTTTCTGATAGGTTCTCTCAAGTCCTTCTGATGACAGCCCAAACATGGCAGGATCAGGCTGATACCCTCCAATACCAAGGCAAGCTGTGAGTACAGCAGTGAAGATGAGATGATTTCTCTTTACTATTTTGTGGATTAAGGGTGTGGATTGTCTTAGTTGAGTTGTAATATTAAATATTATTGAGGGGAGTAATCTCTTAATGATAGCACAAGATATCATTGAGAGGGGTTCCTTTCTTTATGGTACCTCAAATTGTGCAAAGTTTTTCAAGTGAGAGTGAAAACATGGGAGGGGAAGTCCCAATAGTTTGGGCTGGGGAGTTTGGAAAATGAATGGTGGCCAAACCCTTGTTCTTCTCTTACCTGAGGTTGTGACAATAATTCTTGGGTTCAGCCAATAGTTTCTGGCTTTGCCATTGTCAAGGTGAGCTTGGGGTTCAGGTCTGCCTTGGTTTCTATTTTTATCTTCTTTTGAAAATCCTGGCAAGGGTTTGGCTCTAACTATTTGGTCTGGGTTCCAGATCCCCATTAGTTGGGGCCAGGAGTTGCTACTGAAGTTGGGGAACTAACCACATAGTTTGCTGAACTACAGCATTTGGGTACTAAAGTTAAACCTTGGAGCAAAGAAGGTTCTAGCTGATCAGCCCCTTTTGAGGCTTCTGATTGGCTGTAGGAGAGTGTGGGCAGAATTCCAGATGACAGGCTGGGCTCTGGGAAGCAAGTGAGAGGCTGACAGAAGGCCCTCTGGCAGCTGGCTGGGTCCTGGAAGGCTGGCAGGCAGCAGGCTGGCTCACAGGTGCCTGGCTTGTAGGTGGCTGAAGAACAGGACTGGCAGGAGTGGTGGGCGCCTGATTGGATGATAAATCATTTTGGTTACTATTTAGTTCCATTTGGACTTTAAATTCCTTATTTTCCCCTTGTCTTAATGTGGGGGGAAATGGTGATCATAATGTGTTATGGTGTGATGGAGATTTGTTTCTGTTTTCATATTGGGAACAGGGTGGCAATTTGGATAGTGTCAGAAATATCCTTGTAAGTTGGAGGTTATATAGTATGGAGTGAGGAATTATTTCCAGTATTAATAAGGCACTTGCATAAGCACTTATTGCAAGGAGGCAGGTAAAAAGTGCATAGAACAATTCCTGGGGTGCAAAAAACTGGTTTTATGTGACTTAATAAATATAAAAAGGTGTCTTTAACAAGCTATATATATATTTCAGTCTATGGAAGTGAATGCCAAGTTTTATGTTCAATTATATTTTAACTCAACTACTTATTTTTAGGTGCAATTAAACAAGTTTAATAGCATAAAATAACAAACACAGTAAAAAACAGGCAATTTTGCAATTGTTTTAACATAAGTGACTATGCTTTGGCTGATTCATTCTGGAATATGACACTTCTGGAGCTTCTAGGAGAACATTTTAAACTTTGAGATGGCAGAAAACCAAACCTTGAAGTGCCTATACCATACCTCAAGGCTTGATGTGTTCTTCATTTTGCCATTAAGGAAGGCAATGTGATAGGTTCAGGGACAGTGACCCCACTCTTGCCTCTCCTGGAAGTCACCTTCTTTCTAACCCATTGGCATTCAAAGTACTCAAGGTAGCCCTTGATTATGACAGAGTGCTCCTTGACATAAGTACTCTCCTGAATGGCCAAGAAGACAAGCTCAATGTGCTCAGGCTTTAAAAAAGCCAAGGCAGCAAGCTTAGACATAGCAAAGTGATGATTTCCTTTATCATTATTTAAGTACTGTAAATTCAGAACCTGAACGTAAAAATGCGGGATTGTCAAATCTTTGGTCCAAATTTCAAATCACTTTTGCAGGCAACTCAGCTGAGTGAAAAATATAATATTTAATAAAATTAACCATTTAATTTGACTTTTTTTGGTTTATTTAAATTGGCAAATTTCAAATCCCTTGAGCAGATAACTCAACTAACAAAAGACAAAACTCAACAAACAAATGCAATATACATGAATCAGAAATGCAGGATTCTAATTTACAATTTGAGATTTCCTGTATGTCAAACAAATCATAGACATCATGTAAAAATTAATAAATCTGAAATTGCAGGATTGTCAAATCCAAGAACCAAATTTCAAATAAAAAATGAAGTGAATTCAAAATAAATATAATTTATGGGTGTCTCAAAAAGAATGTTAAAGGATCTAGAGTGGATTTGTGCTGATTCTCTTTGGAAGCACAGGCATTTACAAAACCACCCTATTCCATTTTAGTGCAGCTAAAATTTAGATCTTACTATTCACAAAATTAACGTATTTAACAATAAAATTGACTAAAATATACACTCCTCTTTTTGAGTTTAAGTTTTTTAATAAAAATTTATTATGTCTTCTTTCAATAACAAACAAATAAACAAGCTGTTCCCTGGCCTTGACAAAATCATGCAGGGCTACACTGGGTCTTCTAACAGTGAAGCCTCCCTCTGTGACCACTCCCAACCCGCAGGCCTCTCCGCAAGCACCACCCAGGAGTGTGTTCTTTCTCCCGCGTCCTCAAGCATGGCCCTATTTGCCCATCACGCACAAGCAGCTGTTAACCCAAATCATACAGCAACACTAGCATCTGGAATTGACCAAGTGAGCCATGGGGCCACCAATGGAAGTCAGAATCCAGAAACAGCCAATCAGATGGCACTGTCTGGTTCTCAAGGCAGACACACCCGGCCTCCAGCCAATCGGCCTGCAAGACGCAGAAGAAAATTAATCACTCCGGAGATTGTTCTTGAAATGGTTGAAAAGTGAGGGATGCTTATGTCTCTCAGGGAAATTGCGGCCGCAATGAGTTTTACAAAATCCACTGTGGCTGCAACCCTGCGAGCCCACACCAACTGTGGCCCCCCTACCAAGAAGACCCCAACTGGTGCCCATACTTCAACTGAAGGTGATATAGCCCATCTCATTATGATGGCCATTATGGAACGTGACCCGCGGATGCCCCTGGTCCAGGTACGTCTCCAGTTGGGACTCCACGGCATATTCATCAATAAGAGAACAGTGAATTTGTGGATGCACAGAGTTGTGGTTGCCGCCAGAATCCTATCCAATCAGGTTCTTGGTGGCCTCAGTTTGGTGGATACCAACCCATAAAATTCAACCTTCATAAATTTTATTAAAAGGAGGGCAATGAGGGCCCATAATGACGTAATCTTTCTGTCATATGCCAAGATTTTGGCAAGTATTCAAGACTTTGGAGAAAAGTGTATCCAATCTGACATCTATAAGCGCAGCCCAATTTTGTATCGTTCTGTTAGTGTTTTATTGGCAGTTTCTCCATTGGGCGTCAATTATTACTTGGCAATATTAAACACCACAGATGGGTATGCCTACCAGACGGAGCTCAAGACCATGCTGGAGGAGTGGGCCACACAAAACACCGTGCACACAGTTGCACTGAGTGCAGAGATGGAGCAGCAGTAATGGGCTATCCAAGAAATCAGGGCTGCAGGGCATACTTGTTGGTCCTACCCCATCAACTACGCCAACATACATCTTGCAGATGTATGTCTCTACAATTTTGTTTCCGCCCTCAGGCGCTTAAAGCCTGCCATCTACAACAAACATGCACCCAAATTGATAAGGGGTATGAGCTTTTCCCTTCTTTGTCTATCCAGGACTTATTTGATCTCATCTTCTTCTATACAAGTGATAGTGATAAGTCCAGAAAGGACCCCTGCCTCCCCCCACACCAGTCCATCTGTTTTGTCAAGCCAGCATATGTGACGGAAGAAGAATTTGAGCAATTGAAGCAATCAGCTCTTGCTGCCCCTTCCCAGTCAACAAACCCTGTCTCCCCAACTCCCCCCATCAAGCCACCTGCCTTCCAACCCTGACTCCCAAACCACCACCCATTCCCTCACCACTATCTCTGATGCTGTCCCTTTCACAGGCGCAGATGAAGGCAATGTTCATTCCACCCATTCCCTCCCCTTCCCTTCCTTTGATTAATAAATAAATCTTTTCTTTGTGACAACTTATTGAAGTCAATATCTCTCTTTCAATTCATAATTAATAACATATTATTTTTACATTATCAACATTTCCCATAATTAATACAATGTTGTACATTTTACAAATAGCTTAAAATTATTAGCATATATATTTTTCATCATCATTAATAAATTAAAGACAATAGACGTAAATATTGCATTAGAATATAGCAATTAGACGTTAACTCTTGATCTTTAGAAATTATGTTTGTAATTCAATGCATTTTAATTAATAAAATTCATTGTAAACTTGGCCTTTTTCATTGTAATTTAAAATAAATTGACTGTGTTTATATTAGAGAGCCATTAACGGTTAGTACAAATATTGATACATAGTGCATTTTACAGACTGTATATCTACCTATTGGTAATAATTCTATAAACTTTTCAGTCAGATTTTGAAAAGTAATGATGATGTAATGGATTAATAACTTACTGTTTATTGTCATTAATTGGCTGATTTTCTTTGCTGTGGTGGTTGTGCATTTCTGATATTTAAGCACTAGTATCCAATTGGTTGCTTTCACATCCAATTGCACAGGCAATAGGAAATCAAGCCGCCACCCCAACCACATCCGGTCTTGGGTGGTGGCTTGATTTCCTATTGCCTGTTCAATTGGATGTGAAAGCAACCAATTGGATACTAGTGCGTAAATATCAGAAATGCGCAACCACCACAGCAAAGAAAATCAGCCAATTAATGACAATAAACAGTAAGTTATTAATCCATTACATCATCATTACTTTTCAAAATCTGACTGAAAAGTTTATAGATTTATTACCAATAGGTAGATATACAGGCTGTAAAATGCACTATGTATCAATATTTGTACTAAGCGTTAATGGCTCTCTAATATAAACACAGTCAATTTATTTTAAATTACAATGAAAAAGGCCACGTTTACAATGAATTTTATTAATAAAAATGCATTAAATTACAAACATAATTTCTAAAGATCAAGAGTTGACGCCTAATTGCTATATTCTAATGCAATATTTACGTCTATTGTCTTTAATTTATTAATGATGATGAAAAATATGTATGCATTGAAAGTAGTACTATAAAACCCTGTTTTTTTATGGAATTCAAACATAATGTCAAATATTTACACACTTTTCAACAAATTAGAGTCAGCCCTCCAAAAGGTTGTTGAGCTTAAACACAACATCAGGGAAATTGTGGTAAATCAACTGGGAAATGAGGGAAGGGCCTTGATTCAGAAAAACAAAATCACAAAAAATAGCCTGGGAACAATGGTCAACAAAGAACATAAGGAAATAATTTTAAATCTTCAAAAGGAAATACTCAAGCAGTTAGATTTCAAAAGTGAAAGTTATAACTTATGGGAATTTGCAAAAACTAATAGAAAGAATACTCAAACAATCAAACTAATTGAAGGAAATGAAATTTCAAAGGAAATCAACACAAATGAAGAGGAAACCAACCAAATGGAAACAGAAGAAAACAAAACACAAGCAAGAAGCAGGAGCGCTTCATGAAATACTGAAAATTTATCAAATAAAAATCAAGAGGAAGCACAAGTTACAAGAAAGAGAAAGAAGATAAGACCCAGGAAATCAAATGAAGAGCAGCCAACACTAATGAAGTTTGCTGAAGGAGTGCCTGTGGCTGAGGGGGCCACAGGGAAAACAATTAGTAAGTCTTTTTTATGTTTTACTTATATTTACTTTAGTTATGACTAGGGATGGGGACAAGGTCCCAGAAGTGACAGCTTTTACGCTGAGTTGGTTCTATGGGGGTTACCAGTCACTGGTAGCCCCTGTAAAACAAATAAATAAAAATCAAATAAATCAAATAATTCAAATGAATATGAATAATTTTTCAAATATTGAAGCTAGAGCTAAAGAATATTTACCACCCGTGGGGTGCTTGTTGTGGATTAGGGAAGCATAAAAAATAGGAGCAAATATCAACTTCAAAGAGATGAATGAAATTTGCGGGGATATCAAATTAAACTTCAATGAATATATCTATGAAAGCATCCAACTCTTCCCATTTGCAAACATCAACAAATATAAAAAAACTTAAAAACCAACTTTCAAATAGGAAATAAATATCTAAAAACTGAAATTTTTAATGAATTATTCAAAGCATTATCAAATAAAGTCAGGGACGCAGTCCTTGTGAATAATTTTAAGCCTTTATTTATTTTGTTTGCTGAGGCATGGGGGGGAAGATACAAGTCAGGCGCCCTCTGGAACCATCTTCAAATTCAGCAATATGTCCTATATAAACAGATTAGCACAAGTATATAAAAAATTATGCATGTTCTCCAAAAAATATACCTTGCAAAGAATTCACGTTGCCATATATCTAGGAATACTGTTGCACTGCATATTAAAAACAAACGCCAAAAAGTTGGAAGATGTACCTATACAAATCAATATATGCCAATTAGCACTAGAACACCAGAAGACACTGTGGGGGTATAGGACAGTTGAGCATGTCATGTGTGACTCCTTTGCAATGGCATTGTTGTATGGGTACTATGTGCCTCCCAAAAATAATCTACTAATCAATTTGCTCACCATTCTCCCTTTTTATCAAGCGTTTGGCAACCATTGGGGACCAGGGCGCCACCCCTCTAGCAATTGCATCCAGGGTTGTCCACCACGTACAGAAGAGTATGTGGATCCAGTTAGACGCTTTAGCCAAAAATTTGATTTTGGGGTATAATTCCCCAGAATCATCACATTCCATTTGCAAGTTGCATATCCCTAATAAATTTTATTCCCTTAAAAATTAACTTTTTTATTTTTTTTAAATATCCAAATTTAAATATTGTTAATTTGATATTAAAATTTAAATATTAAAGAATTAATATTAAAATTTAAATATTACAATTTAAATATTAAAATTTAATATTTTAAAATTTTAATTTTAATATTTAAATTGTAATATTTGAATTTGAATATTAATTATTTTTTATTAAAAATTAAATATTTAAAATTTAATATTAATAATGATATTTTGATATTTAAATTTTAATAATGATATTTTAATATTTAAATTTTAATAATGATTTTTTAATACTTAAAATTTAATAGTTCAATTATAATAGTAATATATCTAAATATATTATAAGACTTTAGTTATAGTTGCAAACATGTCAAGTAATAAAAAAGAATTAAAAATGTTTTTATTTGCTGGCTTGTCGAGTACGGGTTCCTTTATTACATAAACAAACAACAAGAATTGAATTTATCTGCATCATGCGGCCCGCTCCACTTATATTCTAAACAAATGATTGTTTAAAACTCAAATTACCTTTCCCTTGTAATATGATTTGATAAACATATTTGATATACTTGACCTGCGTCCTAAGTACTAATTAGTAAGCAATATATGAAAATCATTGGCTTCTGTGTTGTGTGGCTATAGTGGCATTGAAACATTAAGGATCAGATGATGACTTGCAAGGTCCAATTTGTGGATTAAAAAAAGTCAAAGTACCGACAAGGATTCACAATTGTTTAAATAAAATTAATCTAATTCTATCTTTTTTTAATTTTTAATTTGTTAACTCTACAGTCAATACACTATTTGGTGGATTATAATAAAAAATACATATCTCTATATCTAGATTAATTAATTCACTTACCTTTTGTACATATTCTTATACGTCTATAATACAATTAAATGTCATGCCATTCTATATAAATAACAATTTTTGCTTCCTAATAAAAAAAAATATAACTAAAAACAATTGATATCTAGAGCACCCATTTATATGATTGGATTGGAGGCAAGAGATTTGGTGAGGAAGGATTCCAAGTGCTTGTAAAAAGCTACCATTACATTGGGCGGCATTGCAAATTGGCTGATCTCAAGAATGTTGAAGAGATCCTTGGTGTCCTGGGGGAGGCTTTTCTTCACCTTATTTTTGATCCACTCAAAGACCTCCTCAATTGGGTTAAGGAATGGAGAATATGGAGGGAGGAAGAGGGGTCTCATTGGACAGTCAGCCAGGTGGTGGCCGGCCAAATGGCTATTTTAATTGATGGACAGGGACTTGGACACAACCAGATCCATTTTGTGAAGCCCTACATTATCCAACACAACAATGTTGGTTGTGCCCTGGTAATTAATCTGAAGGTACTCCTTGACAGCTTGGAGAAAATTGAGAAAAGTCCTGCTATTGTGGGAACCCTTGATCATTTGGTATTGGTCCAACCCGTGAGGACCAACAAGCGCAACCATTGAATAGGTCTGGGAACAGACAGCTGCACAATGGGCTACACGTCCTTAGACCCCTTCTTGACCCACCCATGCCTAGACCTGAGTGGGGAGGAAAACAACAATTCATTGATGTAGAAGAACTGTACGTTGCCAGTCTCCTTAAGGGCCAGATAAGTCTTGGCATAAATGTGTTGCTCTTCAATTGTTTTCTTGCTGTTTCTATTGTACAGAGAAATTCTTAGGACCTTCCAAGAGAAGCCCAATTTGATCATTGCTTTATATACAAGGGTTTTGGAGACAGAAAGCCCAAACTCTGTGGCAAGAATTCATTGGACAGCAAGTGAGTCCAGGTGGCAATCCTTGGTTACCCACTGTTTTATTGCCTCAAAATGAATGGGCTGAAGGAGTTTGGGCTGCCGCTTAGCCTTGGTGGATTTGGCAATTTTCCTGGTGTTGCCATACTTTTTGTTGATGTCACCAATATATCTGGCTGTGACATCAAATCAGGATGCAATATCCCAAACTGCCATTCCCCCGTTCAAGCAGTTGAGGAGAGCTTCACACTCACTATCTGTCAACTGACACCGGCCCTTGATAGGTACCGCAGCATCCTGGCTGACAGGCTCAACACAGGGGATGAGAACCTTTGTATAGAAGGTGGGATCACGCTTGCTTGCAGTGGCGCCATCAATAGTGGAATAGATCTCAGGCGCAGATGGCTCTTCAGTGGTGGCCAATGGCTCATATGATGTATCAAAGACGCAGGGCAGGAAGTAGCAACTCTTGGATCAAGAGTGCAGGACCGGGTGACAACTGGGTACACAGTGGAGGTTTAAGTAACCTCAGTGTTCCTGGTGACCCTGGTGTAGGAACCTTTTGTGGCAGGCCTTGAGAGTGTCTTCTGTCTTGGATTCAGGCTGGTTGATCTGGCCTGGGATGCGGGAGGTGGTTGACTGGTGATGACACCTTGGGAGGCCTGTGTGTTGGCAGACTCCCCATGAGTTAGGTTCTGGGTCTGTTCTTGGATCCTCTTGGACGCCCTTGTGGACAGGCTGCCCGCAGGCTGGTGCAGGAGCTGGTTGAGAATGCAATTGATAGTCCATAAAAATAAAATAAAAATATATTTTAGATTAAAATGTATTTATTTAGATTTATTGGTTTAGTTGTGGGTAGTTGTTTTCTCTTGATTTAGCCTTGAATAGTAGCAGAGTTTCTATATCCGTGATTTGAAGTGTATTATATTTTATCCTTTCTAGTTTTGGATGATTTTAAAGTTTAATCACTTTTTATGTCTAAACATGGTTATTGAGATTGAATTTTTAGTTTGATTTTAGTTGTGGTGGAGATTTTTGATTTGAGTTGGTGTTTCCTAGTGTGCTTAGTGTACATTAAATTTGAATTCCAGTTCCTGCAATTAATATCTGAGTTTACTAGTGGCATTCAAAAGTGATTTGAAATTTTGTTCTTGGATTTGACAATCCCGCAATTTCAAAAAACATAGTAAACTTAATGAAAATGATTGATGGATTTGAACACTTCAAACCTGATTCCAGTTAATTCATTTTGTCCATTGGAAATATGCAGTCTGACTTAGACTTTGCAAAGTGTCTATGAGTTCCCAAATTTCTAAAAATTCAAATATAAAAAATCAATTTAATTAAAAAAGGCCATCCCACAAAAGTGATTCAAAATTTGGACCAAGGATTTGACAATCCTGCATTTTTACGTTCAGGTTCTGAATTTACAGTACTTGTCAAAGAGCTCCTTCTAGCTCTTAAGGTTCTTGAGGAGGGACTTGCTGAAATGAAATAATCATTTCTGTTATCCTTCATTAAAGGTGGCTTCAAAGTTTCTGAACTGAGCTTGATCAAAGCCCATAATATTACCTTTGGATCCAGGGAGCACACATAAGCTAGCTGCTCAGCAGCAAGGTGACCTTGTTTTTTTTTCAGGGAGAGGAATAATTTTCTCTTGTTTATCAAACTGAAGATGCCATCTTTTTAATGGGAAGATATATCAAAGCATACCTTATAATAGTGAAGGTCTTTGTGTAGATATCAGTCTTGGTACCCAACAGGAGAAATTATACAAGGGTAATAAACTGGTCATAGTTGCAACCAAGATTACCTCCCTGCTTGCTAATGTATCTAACAACATGGAGTATCCTGTGGCTAATGTCAAATTATGGGCAATATCTCATAAATAAGAGTGCTGCCAATTTGATGACCTGATCCCTTGCCTAAAATATTCCTAAACCAAACCTTATTCAGAACCTGCCACAGTACCACTCCCAGGTGAACTTCTGGCTTCCTAGTAAAGTATATTAATTATGATATTCCCAAATAAATAAAATTTTATTTCTATTATTGTCCTTTCTATTGGACTGTTGTCTTCCTCAATATAAATACTGAACTATAATTGGTACAGTTGCAACACCATCAAACTTTTCATGAAGCAATCAGAGCTTCTTATAAATTGAGGGGCAGGTGGCAAGGAGTCCATCACACATTCAAGTAGTAGAAATTTTAAGCTTCTCCAGGTTACCATGTTGGCATATGCTGTTACCTTATCATTCACAATAATTACATTGTTATTAAGGAGAAGCATTTTCCTATCCTCAGTCTTCTGGGGGCGTTATTTAGGACCAGATTACTAATTTTGGTGGCACTCTTGGCTAGGGGATTGGTAACCTGGCACCTTTTGATAATCAATTTCACCAACTTATTATGAGATTAAACTCTCTTCAGGTTGGTGAGGGATAGGCACTTGTAAGCAAACACAGCCAGATGAGTGACAGAGAGATCATTTGAGGTGTGCATAATCTACACCAGATATTATTTCAGGTGTAAGTGATAGCAGTATTAGGCATTACACAAGTGTGATATATCTTAATGGTTTAAAGTTTTCTCTAGTGATTATTGTTGAGTTGGAAAGGGAAAGAGTGTTTCTTAAAAGTAAAATGGTGTGGCTTGAAGCCACAGTTTGTGTTACTGTAGCTGGATATAAAAATATTGGTCTAAATGGCAGGCCAATCTTTGACACTCATGATCAGGAAGTATTTTGGAGAAAGTTGATTCCCTTAAAATTACTATCTATATTACATATGTTATGGGGAAAAAAGAGGGTCCCAGGGGCCAGTTGAATAATGATAGAAGCCAAGAAAATAATCAGAGTGGGGTTTGGTTAGCCCAAGATGATCTTAAAGAGGGGAGAAAGAAACAGGGTTGCTGGCCTGGCACTCCTCAGATACAGGAGACTTATCTGTGTAAGGGGCCTTCTCTTTGTGAATATGCCTTTTATTGGTGGGCTTCTCATTGTTAGCAGAGTTTTAAAAACTGTGATATGTCACAGTCTCATCATATTCTTCACTCTCATCTGAGTAAAAAAGACTCTTCTCATTTCTGGGCTCAGGGGTGGCTCCTTTACGGGGGAGTTCTGGGGGTTGTCTTCTTGAATAACAAGTTATTCTTATTGATGGGGGGTTTTGAAAGCCTTGGGGACACTTGGTGCCCTTCTGCTGCTTAAAAAAATTTATCCTAAAATATATCATTTTAAATTTATAAAAAAATAACATAATTTTGCAACATCTATGATTACTCCCTCTTTGGAAAGTAATTCCTTGAGTGATTCCCCAACTAAGCATTAAGTTGGTGGCAGTCTTATCAATTGTCCATCTATTAAAAGAATCAAAACTTTCAATTTATAAGTGTAACACTACTTGGAAAAACCCGATGACTACCATGATGTATATGGACAGTATGTGGCTTGCCATGATACTATATAATATTTGATGCTCATATCAAATAAAGTACCATTCTCTTCTCAATTTTCCCATCTATTTTATTTATTATACTTATCAGAAGTATATGATTGACACTTATTATTTATTTTGCTGTCTTATTAGGGTTCACCATCCCATACATTTTTCTTAGAGTGTATAATCTTCAAATTTTCCTATTTAAATGTTCTTTCACTTTGGAATATCCTTCTTCACCTTTTTGATAATTTGGAACTTCAGAGTTGCTCCACTGTCACACAGGGACTGCAGCTATCAAATTCCTGCAAACTTGATTTGTGATAGATGTTTCAGCCAATAGTATAATGAATTAAGTAGGTACAGTAGTTTTCCAACCTGCCAAGATAAACTTATATAAGTCAGTTTAGAACGCATGGGTTCAGTCAAAAAACAAGTTTCAAACTAATAGATCAAAAAGAAGATAATTTCACAGAAAATGAGCACTATTTGGCGTAAATGTCCAATCATACAATGACATATTCAAACTGGGGACAAATGCTTAACAATTCAACAACAAGTGTACCAAACCTAGAACATATGAGTTTCAGTTCAAGAACAAGTCTACTATGTTTACTATGTTTTTGGTGAACACATAAAACTCAGTCACAAAAGTTACAAACTCAATCCAACAACAAGCCTCAATAGTAACTAAAACAGACAATGTAAATATCAAATATCAAAACGCATGAAATAATCTATAATACTGTTACCAGATCATCCTAATTAAGAATGAAATCTATAGTAAAAAAGGAAATAAATATTCTGAATGTCTTTTTTGAGATTAGAATCAATAAAAAAATCAAATTTATCCTAACTCATGATCAATAGTGCACATTTACAGCCAAAAATAATTAATATAGAAATCTAAAAATCTAATTTGAAATAAATGATAGTGACTACTAGCTTTCATGCTACTATTTATAGAGAGATAAAAATTATATTAAATAAATTATATATATAAACTGATTTTAATTTTATATAAAAATAGACACATCCCAGCAACAGAGTAACAATGGACCTGTTATGCGACGTGGTCGTGGTTGCCCCCGCGGGTCAAAGAACAGAGTTAGTGCAACCCAAGTGCCTACTCAGGAAGGAGACAGGAGAGGAGAGTTTAATAGTGATACTGCACTGACACAGTTGATTCAAGGAGCACAAGCTGCTAGGGGGTGGAGCATCAACCCCCAGATCCAGAAGCTGATCCAAAAATTCACCAAGGTTATCACCACCAAAACGGTAAATGACATCACCACCAAGAGGGTGTCCTTGGTGTACAACCCTGTATACCACTGCAATGGTGTTACAGCTACCATTCTGGAGAAAGTTAAGCCAATCCTTGACACCACATATGAGCCTTACATGAGTGATTCCAAAGAGAGAGACAAGGACAAGCCACCCCAGTATTTCCAAACAACAAAAGGGCAGAAGGTGCTTAAAAAGGTTGCTGCATTCTACAGCCAAGTGCCTATGCCATGTGTTGTGGCTGAGCCCGTGGAGTTGCTTCCCAAAGCCAAAAATCTAAAATACCTTTTCATCCCCGATTCCACCCAGGAGACCTTCATGAGACTCATGGAGGAGACAACTGACTACAGGAAGGCTGTGGGTATTGCCAGGATCTCAGAAAAATCTGCCCACAGGCTCCAAAAAACCTACCTGAAAACAGGTACTGTTCTCCTTTTGGAGGAATCCAAGTGGGAACCAGTTCTATTGGTCAAGGAAAACCTGTGGGCCATCTGACAGTGGATTGAGCGGAACTGCTATTTTGAACTGGAAAAATTCAGTCAATGGTTGAGTCCGCTTTTGGAATCCGGGCTTTGGTTTCCACATGCTACTGAGTGTTCAAAAAATTGAACTTCTCCTGAAAAAACTCAGATTTTCTCCATACAATTGGAACATTCCCAACAATGTTGTCTACCACCAAAAATACACAGAGACAGTTACTGCTCTCAAGGAGAAGGGCACAGTAAAGTTCTACTACATTGACAAGTCCTCCTTTGCATCCTCTATGTGCAACAAGTATGGGTATGTCCCCAAAGGTGAAAAGAACAACATGTCCTGGTGTGCGGCTGTCAGGTCTGTTGCCTAGTCAATGGTAGTCCTTCTTGGTCCCCTTGGCATCAAGTTCTATCAAATGATCAAGGGATCCCATAACAGTATGACCTTTCTGGAATTTATCTGATTGGTTTGGGAGCACCTGATGCGCACAAGCCTGTGCTTCACCAACATTATTGTGCTGGATAATGTTGGACTCCGCCAGGTGGCAGATATTCTTGCAGAATTCCAGGTGATTGAGCCTGGTGTTGAAATTGCCTCACAACAATTGGCTATAGCGCATTTATGCCTTCTCTTCCTCCCCTCATACTCCCCATTTCTCAACACAATTGAGGAGGTCTTTGGGTGGCTCAAGCAAGTAGTCAAGAAAGGGGTGCCACCTGGGCCCAATGATTTGTTCAATTTGAAACAGGTTAATGTCCATACCCTCCCAGCTGAAACTGTGGCCAAATTCTTTGATCATGTGGATTTGTTTCTCCCTGTGTGCCTTGCCCAGCAGCCAATCAATTAAAGTCTTTGCTGTTTCTGATGTTTTTTGCATTTAATTTTTTAATATTTGTTTTTATTTAGTTTAATTTATTTTGACTTTATTTCTGTGATTCCACATATTGTGTCAGGTATAATAAAAATTAACAAAGCAAAGCCAATTAATTGAATGAATTAATGAACAAATAACACACAAGAATATTTATATTTTTATTATTATGATTTTATTTAGGTTAGTTTTTTCACATTTTTATATGATTCCAATTATATACCATCATGTATATTAAAATTAACAAAGAAATAAAGGTGAATGAATGAATACATGGAATATTTTTTTATTATGTATTTATTTGTAGAATATAGATGGTTTGAGTAGATAATAGTCTAAAAGAAATTATATATAAAAAAATTAAAATAGTATTTGGGTGTAGACTATTATTGGGGGTGGGAGCAGAGGAATTCAAGGACAGTGCGTTGAAATAGACTAGTAATTTCTATTGACAACACATATGTTGGCATTGGATCTTTACTAAATAAATTGCGGCAGGTAGAATACGGAAGCATTGTGATACAATTGGCCAGGATGATTTTTTCTGGTGGAGCAGCCATCCCATAGGTGGCGGCAAGATTAACTGAATCCTGAATAACATGCTCTATTGAGCTGTATCCAGGGGAAATTTTTTTGTGTCTAGTAAATGGTGTACTACATCCAGTTTTATTATTACATCAGAACAGTTGTGGGCTTCTGCTTTAAGCCACATCAGTAGAACAAGACCTAGGTAAATAATCAAGGAAAGTCTCTGCCCTGTTTGCAGGGCAGAGAACTCACAAAATTTATTATATAGGGTACTGATTTGATTTTTAAAGATGTAGTGGCAAAGGTTTTTCCATTTTTTTTGGTATACCAGTCTTATCAGAGCACCAGGAGGCCCAAAGTCTCCAAGGACGCCTACTACAGCAGAAATGACGGCGGCAGAACTATGGCTAAGTTATATTATTTTTTCATTAAATTTTTTTAGGATGTGTGATAGTTTGTTCTTGGTTGGGTAACAGAAATGGACTTCTTCTTGTCCTCTTTCCATCTTGGATAGGTTTTGGTATGGCATAGTTTTGATGAAATCCCAGACAAGCACAACAAAGAGCTTTTGGAAGCCAATATCCGGAACGTACTGGTTGAGTTGCAGGTTGGGGGCCATGGCCAAAGCTGAGATCCGCCATTTGGTGTTGTCTTGCTTTGGCTGAAGTGATGTAAGTTGTTCTTGTTTCATAGGGTATTTTAATTTATTAATTATCTCAGAGGCGGCAGCTGGCATCAGGACCAGCTGACACCCTATGTGGGGGACGTAGTTGCTGTAGAATGTTTGTGATATGTAGAGTCTTAGATACTGGCAGACTTCTCCTTTGGTTTCTTCTAAATAAAAAAGTTAGTAAAATATTTTTTATTTATTTGATGCTTTATTTTTTACCTTCTTCTATATCTTTACCTGTTTCCCCCTTGACAGGGGCTGCTTCACAGAACTTTTCACTAGTTGTTGTTGGTCTCTGTTTTTTCTGTTTCTTTTTATTTTTTAGTTGCTCAGACATCTTGGGGTCCTTTGACCACTCCTCTGCAGTCACAAGCCCCTGTGGCTTGAGCTGTAGATCAGCGTAAACATCTTTTTGTATGTTTAGAAGCCTGGTTGCAAGTTTTTCAGTAGTATTGGGAATATTCTTCTTCACAGCCTTCATAGTAAGTTTGTCTGATTTTTTGCCTTCTAACACCACCTCCTTTAGAATGTCCTTCATCTTTTGATTAACCTCCTTGGTTTTAGCCACCACTGCGTCCAATTCCTTTATCATTACCTCCAATTCTGCCATGTTTGTTTCTACTTATCCCAGCCCTTTTTATACCAATAAAATATCCCAATAAACTATATATCTATTATATTGTAACTAATAGAGTTTAAATAAATATGTCTTGATTTTAATTAGGATTTTATTAGCTTTAAGTACTACTATTAATTTGATATTGATATTATGTATATTTGTTGTACATACCAACCCATTCATAGTATAATGAACAACATATTTTGTCATTTATATGTTTTTTCCAAGTACAATATAATTTGTTCTTTAATCAATATGATAGTTTAACCCAAAGTACATATTTATTAAAAGATAATCACTTTCATGGGTTATATTTAGATCATTTATTTTAGAGATATATGTGTTGTAATGGATTATTTCAATTAATTCTGTTGTTTTCTATTATAACTTAAATATATTTGAAACACTACAATAAATTGAATTTGAAAACTACAAGTGCTTTAAACCAGCCAATCAATGGGCATACATGTGATATCTTTGTACTTGGCTCAGACCAGACACGTCTCAGTTAGTGTAACCAGTTTAACTTAATGAAATAAGCCTGTTGGAAATAGGACATGATTTGTTTGAAAATTGGCACACCAACTTGTGGTCACTCTAGCACCAGACCACTGGGTTCTCTGGTGCTAGAGTGACCACAAGTTGGCATGCCAATTTGCAAACAAAGACATCTCATATTTTCAGCAGGCTTATTTTATTAAGTTAAACTGGGTGTGATAACCAAGGCGTGTCTGGTCTGAGCCAAGCACAAAGCCACCACATGTACGCTCATTACAATTGGCTGGTCCATAACACTTGTAGTTTTTAAATTCAATTTATTGTAGTGTTTCAAATATATTTAAGTTATAATAGAAAACAATAGAATTAATAATAGTTAGAGCATCTAAATTTAACTTGTGGCATGATAAAAATCAATCCCCACTTTATTTAAATGTAAATTATTTATTATAACTATAAAAACTTTTAAACATTAAACCAATATAAATTAAAAAAATAAAAATTATTGGGGGTGGGCAAGTTTTATTGATGGAATGGGATTGGGCGGTGCAAACTAGTTAGTAGACTGGATTGAGGGGGAGGACTTGATTAGCTGCTGGGGTTGGTGCTGGTTACCTGCGAGGATTGGATGGGGACTAGAGCAGCTGGAGGACCCAGTGGGAATTGAGTGCCTTGATTGGCTTGGAGGAATTGATTGTACATGACATCATATTCCTACTTGGGGTGGACAGTGATTGGCTTGTACACCAGGGAATCACAAGGTGACAGCTGGGGATCCTTTGGTGATTGGCTGTTGCCGAGAGCATTGAAGGCCATCTGTGTAAACATTTCAGCAATCTTCTGATGGGAAAACATCACTGAGGGGTTGTTGGTTGCACTAACCACCTGGCTGAAGGTTGTGAGGTTGCACCCACGGATGGTGTCTCCAATGTTGAAGAACAACACATCACCCAGGTGAAGATCAGCATGCCCAGCAGGGAAAATTGAAACGTCGTGGCTGTCTGCTTGTATTTTCTTGGAGGCCACTTCAGTGCACTCCATTTGGTGGCTCAGGAATATTTGGAATTTGGAATTGGCCGAGCTCTAGGTGGCAAACAGGTTGAAGAGGAATTTCCTGTACCAGTAACCATTGGTGTAACTGGTTGTGATTTGGTAAAACACAGTCCCTTTTGGGGAAGCTGCAAGGAATGCACCAATCATAATCCCCTCTGGTTCCTTTTTTGCCCTTGGAAGCGTTCTTTTCACTCAAAGTGCCATAATCATGGAACTCCAATGGCAATTTATAATAGGATATAAATATGACATTGTCCAAAATAGAGGAAAGGCAGCGGGTAAGGATGGCACTAATTGCACAGTCATAAAGCAAATCAGATCCATCATCTGACTCATTGTACAGCCAATTGGTCAGAATCAGAACACTGACTACAAGCCCATGCATCCAGAGCTGTGCTGTGCAGCTGACAATGAATATGCCCTGGAGCCCAGGTAGGCAACGGACCTCAGTCAATTGGAGGTATGGGTCATGTTGCAGAAGGTCAAGAATGATGTGATACACCTCCTTAATCTGAGAGTCAACCTGCTTCTTTGGCTTCTTGCCCAGCTTTGCACCACCTCTCTTCAAGAGGGCTCAGAACTCATGCTTAATCATTGCCTCTGTAAATTGAAGCTGATTGGCTATTTTGGCAAAATTAACGCCATTCTGCTTGAGGGTCACAATCTCCTCTATCACCTCATTGGTTATGATTTGAAGTTTTTGGCAGACTTGAGGAATAAGGGTACCTGGATTAGGCAGGGAAAGATTTGATTGGCCTGAATTCTCAAGCACTGGTTGGATCAGGTTGGAGGGGGCTACAGTTGTCCAGTCTCCAAAATGTGGCACAGGCGCAGATTAGGCCTGGTCTTGGGGAGCACCATATTGGCTATTGGAATAGCCACCTGTGGATGGGCCTGGTGACACATACAACTCAGCCTCCTCATGACTTGCATTAAATCGGGTGTACACAGGAAACACGATGGTTGCGCTCAGCTCAGCAGCCTGACTTGGAGTAGCTCCTGGTACTGCTCCTCAACAACATCAAAGTTATATTCACTAGTGAAACTCATACTAACACAAAGAAATAAAAATTCTATTAAAAACATAAAATCAAAGTATTTCTAGAAACCTAATTTTATCTAAATGAGTGCTCCTATTTGAGACATTCTCTCAGACATAAATGTCCAAATTTAGATGTATGTACATTGAAAATAATGCTGAAGTTGACTGAATAGATTTTGGTGCATTCACTCCTGAAATCCACTATTTCCAATTTGAGTCCCAAAAATAATCAATATTTTCAAAAAAAATGAGTTGTTTTGTGTTTGGGTTCATCACTTTTGTGACTGAACCTCATGCACTCTCTATTTGTATCATATTTGCCACACACTCATAATCAAATTTGATGTAGAATGCTTAAGCAAGTGACTGGATTGTGTGTGTTATGAATTTTAGTTCTATGTGATTGCTATCTCATTTTCAGAATTCAGTATTTGCCTCTATTTTTGTTGTATGATTGACTATTTTTGTTTTCTGGCCCTAGATAAATGGAAGCTTTATTGAGTAAATTAACCTTCAACTGATTCCAGTTGAAACTCATTTTGTGACTGAACCCATGCGTTCTAGACTGACTAACATACATTATCTCAACAGGTTTGAATACTACTGTACCATTTAGTGATAAATAGAATAAAAGGAATATTATCAATGATAGCGTTTAACATCGTTAAATTATACTTAGCATTTAACTATTTGGTACTGCTTTATTTATCATCAAAAAGGATCAATATGTTAGTTTAATTTGATAAATAACTCAAAATTACAATGTCATGTTTCACAATTTTAATCTCAAAGAGGCAGATGCTCTTTAAATTTCCTGTAACATCCACTGTTGTATGAAAAATGCCTCAAACCCAGATTTTGGAATATGATTCCTAGCCAAGGTAGTTCCAAAAAATGGTTTTAGAACCTAAAATATTACATAATTCCCCTAGTGACACGGTATAGGCTTGGAACAGCTATAGCTGGGAACATGGTTGCCAATTGCAGGTTGACCTTTTCATCAGTTTTTACAACTTCTAAGTACATGAAAGCTATTTGGATGTTGCTGGCTTAAGTACACAGCTAATCAAGATGTTTGGTATTAGAATAGCCTTAGTATTGTGATTTTTTTGGTAAATCTACTTTGTGGTTTACTTTTTATTGATTTTTGCTTTAAAAATTAAAGTCACCCAAAGTTTAAAGTTTGTAGGGCATAAGAATTAGCTTCCGTAGAATTTGCAAGTCCAGAGTAGTAATAGAAAAGGAAAGAGCAAAGAAGGGAACATAGATGATTTTAGTTAAACAAAAATTAATACCTAGCGTGCCCATTTGAAATGGTTACCATTTAAGTTTTAAGAGATTGGAGAGAAATTTAGCAGTAAAAGCATATCGAGTAAATTGTTTTTCTGGCAAAATATGGTATTTCTTATCCCTTTTTATAATATCTGTTAAGTTAGTTTGATAAAAAGATTTATAAATAATTACAAGGCTTTAAGTTTTAAGAACTCTATTGTAGCGAAAACATTAGAGAGCCAAAAGTAAAAATAATAGGTTTGCGGTGTAGAAAGCTGTTAAAAGTACAAGATCAATTTTTAAGCTGTGAGCGGTGGCGAAGAGGCTGTATTATAAACTTGTATCACAGTAGCATTAAGGGAAACTAGATTCCAATTGATGCCTATGGATGGGCATCCAGACTCTGAGGGTAAAAAAAGAATGCCATACCAATGATAAAATATGCGGCCAGTAAAGTCAACCCTTCAAGCCAGTTGGACTTGCCATCCTGTGCATGTTAGCATTATATAAAAAAAATTTATACCTGGATAAGATAGTTGACGATTAGAACTGATATAAATAGAACAGTCGTTTCAAATGTGTCAAAAAATAATGACAAAGGCTGTCCAATAATCCATCCAATCAAAACCAATATAGGAGTTACAAACAGGGCAATTTGCATGGAGGAGCCTAAAGCTACTGACAAAGATAAGTCCATCTTATTCTTCATTGCCACCGTGACTGCCGTCATATGTTCTAAACTGTGAGCACTTTTTTTAAAAAAATATTACCTGCTGCATCCCAACAATGGGCACTAAGATAATGCCGACAAATGTTTCAGATAGCCCAAGCTGTTTAGTCAAACCCTCGATACTCCCGACTAGAGCTTCAGCACAGAAAGAAACAATGAAAGTGACAAAGAATAAGCTATTAAAATAAATAAAAGTAAAAACAAAACGAATACCAGCCAATAGATACCCCAAGGCTCATATTCGCATCTTCTTCTTCGGCCTCTTCGCTTTCAAATAGATGATTGTGTGTCTTGAGCTGGAAGATGAGATACGCGACATAGACAATCAATAAAATAATGGCGGTTCCGTGTGAGAGCTTCATAATGCTGGAGTGAATCTCCTTTTGATCGCCTACGAGATTATTGAAAGCAGCTGGAATTAGTAAGGAGAGGACAACCATCCCCAAAAGGGAGCTATTTGTCTGTGCAGCAGTAACATTAAAGCTCTGTTCAGGGTATCTGCAACCACCACAAAAGAAACAAAGACCAAGGACCTAAACACAATTAGCTTCCCAAAAAGGAAAAAGTTACCAGAAGAAGATTGGAAAGAATAGAACCAAGCAGCGAAGACTGTACAACTCGAAGGAGGCCTCGTCGCAAAGCCAAGACGGACACGATCAATTCCACTGCATTACCAAAAGTTGCATTCAAAAGCCCTCCAATAGTTTGCCCCATTTTAGCAGCAACTTCTTCGGTCGCAAGGCCAAGGAGACTGGCTAATGGGATGATAGAAAAGAAATTAAGAGTAAAGGTTGCTGTGGTACTCCATCCTACATGATCAGAGATCAACCCAAGGGGGACAAACAAAAGAAGTAAGTTGAGTGGGCTTCTGGCCAAAAAGAACTTCAGCTGAGTGCAAAGGCTTCCCGGACCTGGCTCAAAGTAGGCATGCCCATGCTCTACTTCCAATAAAGAAGAATTTTCTGTATAATTTACCATGACAATGTTCAGTGGCGCTTAAGAAGCAAGCGAGGCTTATATCTTCTGTATTTCCAAACTCTGTTTGGAAATGTAGTGACATCCCTGGTTTGCACCTCAGCTTGAACGCATATTATTTAGTAACTTGAGGCTTAATATTAGCTAAACGACTCAGAAATTCCCCATTTCATTCAATCGGTCTTGCAGCTGAGTATCAATGTTCACATTTGATAATTGATTGCTTCTAACTTAAATCCAATGCTGGGCTCTATTGAAATCTACAAGCGAGCGGATTGGCTAGAAATCAACTACATGGTAAATTATAGGACAATTCGTCATTGTGGCATTATTTTACGCAGGAATCCAATTCCGCCTAAAAATTCAAACTATTCCAGTTCGATGGATTGTAGCTGCAGGCTGGCTCATGAACCATAGTCATTATTTCTACTATCTTCTGCCCTGCATTTCAAAGGCGGTGCACTCAGCCTTACTCTAATTCTGTAGCCTTGTCACAAAAGCAGCTACAGTACTCTCCTTAAGTAATGGACATTGGCATTATTTAAAATAATATAAGATTTAAAAAATGAAAATGAGCAAACCTAGCATTAAAAGCTGCACCACGAAATTCTACACAATGGCTTAAAAATGAATAAAAGTGAAATGAAAAATAAACACTATTAGGACTTTTTAATCCATATAAGAGTTATGCCCATACAATACTTATGAAACAGAGCCTCTTTTCCAAACTTACCTAGATAATAGAATCAAGATTAGATAATCATTTAAATAAAAAAGATGGTCAAAACAAGATAAATACATGAGTATATTTGTAGTCAGGTGTCACAGCATATTTTATTACTCTTGCTCGTGAAATCATTTCCCCAATAAATAACCTGACTACTGAATAGTCAGTGGCACTTCTGCCACATCCTCTTATATTGTATGGAGATAAACATTCCAAGCTGTGTTGGATTCAGTCCCATCCACCCCCACTTAACATTGCCATTTTCTCCAAGACTCTTTTATTGGATGACTCTTTTTGTGTCAGAGTGAAGTAGAGTGAGAGCTTGTCGTAGTCAATCAAATGGGAATGTACACCTAAATAAGGATGACATTACCAATGAGGAGAAGATAGTGTGTATTTACTCTGAAATGGTAACCTTTCAAGAGGGAATATGGAAATGTATAACATATCATAATGCACAAGTACAAGAGGAAGAGTTTTTTTGGCTCAAAGTCAGAGAATCAGCTGCATAGATGGGTTCACACTCAACTTTATGGATTTCAGGAATCATTTCATCAGGAGGAGCAAGATTTCTGTCACAAGTGACAAACTCTTGCTAACTATGCTTATGGGAAAACCTCAGCTACAGTATTCAACCCCCGAAACCCTGCAGGCTGCCTGAAGTTTCCTGGGCTCAAACCAGAGCGGGATTTAACTTCAGGGAATCTCCTGAGTTTGGATGAACAAAAATTACTTGCATCAAGGCCTCCCACGCCAAAGGTTCCTGTTAACCCAACCAATGAGAGTGCAGGCCAACCCAATGATCCTGAAATAACTTGGGCCACCATGGCAGGGGAAGTAAAGAAACTTCCTGTGGAATGCAGACCCCCCAAGGATGACCAACCCTGTGACCTGAAAGGAAAATTTGAGTCTTCTCAGTTTGAGCCAGCCAATGAAATATCTCCCGCAATGGATGCTACCAAGAGCTGCAAAACCCTGGTAGACGGTATCACCAGGCCCAAAAGAAATTGTAAAAGTTTTTCCATGGCAGATGGGTATACTTATATCCTGGGCCACCAGGAAGTGGCCCATTGCCATTCTTGCAATAAAGTGACATGAACCTTTGGTTCAACCAGGTTATTCCATATTTGATTTTAGTTCTATTTCATTTGCAGTCTACCTCCCGTGGATCTGTACCTCACACCTAACAACCTCAAGAAACTGCAGACCAACCGTCCAAACTATATCATCCACCAGGAGCTCCCTTTGGCCTGGTACATTTCACAGAATACCCACCCAACCCAGCGTATTTGGAATTCACCCTAGAGGAAATCCTAATCTACAATACAGAAGCCAGAACTAGAGAAACCAAAACCATTGGTAGAGAAGGAACTTGGGACATCATATCTCCCCTGCTGTTCCGCAACAAGTACAACTACCTGGCTGCCTATCTAGTTCTAATGACACCACCTCTCACCCTGCGGCCTGACCGCCCGCAGGAATTTGTTGCAACCAATGAATCCATCTTCACACAGATATTTGGGGTGATGTACATCACCCTCACCAGCCTGTTCAATTCAATGGTGCATGCTGGCAGACCCTGGGCTCTCCTGGGCAAATTTTTATTTTATATTGTAAAGTTAGCTCCAATTTTGTAGTGGGCCCTTTCCGCAGGACCCGAAGGCTGCTTGCCTGTAAGTTCTCAAGACCCTCCCCCACAGACTGGATCCCTGACATTATGGCAATCTACCTTAAACACAGTAACCTGGGCCCCAAGATGTTGATAGCTCTTGGGGCATCTTGTATGCTATTTTCATTGATTTCAGCTTACTACACCTACAAGCTAGTTACCAACTTAATTGCATCAGCAATTAGACACTTATGCAGTACAGAACCAAAGGACTCCTTGCTTGGTGTCAAGAAGACCAAGACCCCAAATTTAAAAGTCCAGAATGTTATAGTCAACCAATCCATGACCAAGGTGGACATGGTGCAGATAGGAAAGCTCATCTTGGAAGAAGCCTGTAGAGCTATGCCAGTCCTCTATCTCTATTTCCAGGCCAACACAAGCTCTTAATCCAACAACACAGAGAAAGTCCTTGGGGTGGCTTCCATGCTCTCTGGTGATGCCCTAGACTGGTTTGGGAAGGCCAGCTCCAAGGACGTTGAGTTCTGCCTGAACTACTCCCAATTTGAAAGTGAACTGATGGCCACTGGCAACAACTGAGACACCTGCCACCACGCCCTCATCAACTTAATGGACATTAAACAAGGGTCCCACACCCTACAAGCTTATACCAATGAGTTCCTTAAACTGAAAGCTAGAATCCAACTCAAAAACAAGTTATCTGCCATCCTGTACCGCCAAGGAGCCTGTCCTGCCTTGAAAGAACCCCTCAAGCACCATCCCCCATGCTTGGCCTAGATGAGTTACTTCTCTTGTGCAGAGGATTGAGCCTTAACCAAGAAGGTGCCCCCTGCCACTCAGTGCACTAACCGCGCCCAGACACCCAGCAGACAGGGAATGTCCCCTGAGGAACTACAACGTCACTACCATGAAGGGTTGTGTTTCTACTGCCACAAACCTGGCCACCTCACTAAGGCTTGCCCAGAAAAGTGGTCCTACAGTTTCCCTAGCACAAATAAACACATCCACCCAGTCTTACAAATTTATTCAATTCAAAGTGAAAACACTCACAACATCCCAGATTTTTAAGACATTCATCAATACAGGAGCTGAAGAAAGCTTTATTGATGTCACTCTTGCAAAGAACCTAGGATAAAAGGCTACCGCCAAAGGCATTAAAGTGATCATGGGGAATAGCTCCCATGACCTTGGGTTCAGGTGTGAAACCAAGTTGCCGCTAAGAATTGGTCAGAACATCTAACCAGCACTCCCCATCATCCTGAACAGACTTCCCCACCCATTGATCCTGGGAGACTCCTGGTCCCAAAGGCACGGTGCTATCCTGAACTTCTGTGATCAAAAATTTGCCTCAAAAGGGGCTAACTTTTATGACCTAGCACCATTACAGCTGGGTCCAACCAAAGAAAACCCCAGCATGCTCCTGACCCTGAAAATGGAACCCAGTGTGGGGGCCCTACCTGAACTTTTAGAGAAGTGGAACCACGTTTTCAGCAAGGAAGCAGCTACCTGTCTCCCTGAACACACAAAGTATGACCACACTATTGATGTGACATAAATCACAGGATAATAATAAGCTGTCTCCATGTGGTGGGGAATCACCCATCAAATCCACATAAAGTTAATGATTAACCACCAATGCAGCTTCAAATACCGTTTTATGAATTTAACAAATGAGATACTAGGGTTAAGTAAAATAATTAACCCCAACCAGAAAAGCCCTAGATAAATGGCCTGCAAGAGAATCAGAGTGTCTTCAGCATAAAATTCAGGACATTGGGATAGCACATGAGTTTCAGCTTTGATGGGAGTAGGAACAGCTTCAAGATTGACAGGCATTGAATTAACATTTGGCGGCAATAACAACAAAGTACCAATGGCAGGTCCCCATCTTCCTGTAATAATCTGGCTAAGGATTTAATTGTAGGGAATGTAGCGCAACAATCCAACTACAGGATGCATTTCAAAAGTAAATTTAGACCAGGTAATATGTGATTTTTATTGAGTAAATTTTGGGAGGACTCAACTCTTAAGAGTTGAAAAAGTGAAAATTATTCAATATATATCAAAAATTGACTAAGCAATACCACCTGGATCCTGGGCTTCTATTCCTTCCACATTGTCAAGTGAGTATCTAGTCCAAGTTGCAAAGAACCCTTGAGTGACCAACTTCTGAAAACCATGCTGATTAACAAGTTCATATCTGGTGACCCTTAAATTACATTGATTTATCAACATCAACTTACAGGGAGGAATCAGATTTGATTGGCAAACTGGAGCAGTGGTAACCCATTTTCAATCAATTTTTTGATTCAAATCTGTTAAATCAGTCAGTTTTGTTAAAGGTTTTCCGGCTTTCTGTGCTTTCCTACTCAGCCAAATAATCCCCGGCATTATGGAACTTACTGTGACATTACCCTCCGCTTTAGCCCATGGCACAATACCACCATCTAGAAGATGGGACAAGGATAAGTTTTTGTGGGCAGGGGGAGGTTTATTGCAGCTAAGGTAAGCTTGGGGTGACCAATGGCGGTTGGGTTGCAATCATAGAACTCTTGGATAAGATCTGGAGAGTTAGAGCAATCATAGTGGGAAACCCATGAGTTTTCAGAATCAGGATAACCCTTCCACAACACCAAATACTCTAGACAGTGTTGATTCTTACAAGAAGCCAAAGTTTAATTTAACTCATATTCAGGTTCTCCTTCCACAAGAATGGGTTGGGAAGAAGGGATCTCAGTACCCTTAAAAGGAGTAAGTAATCATTCATGGAAGGTGTGGAAAATCTTAAAAGCTGGGGGTAAATCTAATTGGTATGCAGAGAGACCAATTTGACATTCAACTTTGAAGGGACCCACTTGCTTGGGGCCTAATTTGCGGCAAGGAACCTTCAGTTTCATATTGCAAGCATCCACCATGACCAGATCACATGGCCGGTAAGTTGGACCTTTCTGGCGCTTGCAATCTGCATATTCCTTGTAAGTTGTCACGGCAACAGCAATAGTAACCTGAAGCTCCTGATGAACCTGTTTCAATGCAGCAGCTTGATCAGTTACAGCTTCTACAATGCTAACCAAACAAGGATCCATGTTGGATGAGGGATTGTAACCTACATTGGCATATAATGGTAAAACCTGAGTTGATGTGTGTGGGGCGTTATTATATGTGAACTCTGCCAAGGGTAGGTTAGCACACCAGTTGTCTTGTCGCGCATTAGTGTAGCAGCACAGGTAGACCTCCAAACTTTGATTTACCCTCTCCTTTTTTCTGTTGGATTGGGGATGGAAACCCGTGGAACAACACAACTTGATACCCAGAATTCCAGTAAAAGCTTCCCAGAACTGAGCAATGAATTGGGGACCGCAGTCACTCACAATCTCCATCAGAATGCCATTCAGAGAGAAGATTATATTCAAAAAAAGCCTAGCTGTCTCTACCAAATTAATTATGGTCAAGCAGGGAACAAAGTGTGCCATTTTTGTGAAGCAATCAACCACCACCATGATTGCATTAAACCCGTCAGAATTTGGAAGTTCTCTGATAAAATCCACCACCACCAACATCCAGGGCCCTGCAGCTGGTTGTAAAAGAACCAACAAACCAGTAGTCTTGTTCCTTCTTGCCTTAGACCAAACACATACCAGGAAGTCACAAACATAAGCTGCCACTTGCACCATCAAACCTTTCCATGAAAACTGTTGGCAGATGAGCTCCATCATTTTGTTTTTCTCTGGGTGGCCTGCTGTAGGACAGGTGTGATAAGCCTCCATGATTTTGTCCCACATAGTTCCCTCTAAAACCCACAAGTATCCTTGATGATATAAAATTGGTCCTATCTTGTGATAACCCTGTGGCTTGCCAACAGGATGTGCACAAGCTAGTTCCAATAACCTATTGTAACCTTTTAACAAAGGCTGCAAAAACTTCACTTTGGAATATAAGTCTAAGCCTGCACTCTCAGTTAAGGACATAGTAGCAAGCGTAGCAGGCAGAGGTAGTACAAAAGGAACCAAAGCCTTGTCTGGTATCATAGTGTGCGTATTGAAATTGATGTCCATACTAATATCTGGAAGATGGGAAGGATTTCTGCTCAACGCATCTGCCAAATGACTATTGGCTCCCTTGATAAACTTGTAGCAGAACTTGTACCTTGTCAGATCACCAAGCCATCTGGATTGGCGACCCAAAAAAAACCCTGGGTTGGTAATAGTAAAGGAGAGCTTTATGATCAGTTCTTACTACAAACAGATGTCGCGCCAAAATGAGATGGTGATGCCAATGCTTTAAAGATTCCACAACTGCCCTCAATTTCTTGTTGTAAATCATGTAATTTTGTTCCCCAGCCTCCATCTTTTGGGAGAAATACCCTACAGGTCTCTCAACACCATCACCAGCAGTTTGTAGCAACACACCAGCCACAGCATATTTAGAGGCATCTGTGGAAACCAGAAAAGAAAGCTCAGAATCCTCATGTCTCAACACAGGTGAAGGCAACAAAAGAGTTTTGACTGCTGCAAACGCTTTTGCGCACTCAGGCGTCAAGACCAATGTTGTAACTGTGCTGTTTTAGAAGAGTTACAAGGGGGAAAATATTTAGAAACTAGATAATAATATTTATTGGGAGATAGGTATTATATAGTCATTATGAATCATGGATAACAGGAACATGATAGTGTTGATCACACAGTAGGATGGTGAAGGGGGTGGCTTGATCCTGATAATGATTCAAGCGCCAAAACAAGGTATCCACCGTAGAGGATCATCATCTGTTCATGTTGTTGGATTTGGTAATTTGAGTTGACTTCCTAGTCTGGCTTCAAGTGACCAGATAATCAGATTGCAGGTCACAAACCTGCTTGGTTAGAACCTTGCTGGCAGCTCAAGCCTGCTGGTTCAACACCCCCCAACTGAAGGTTGGCCTCCTCTGGGGGTAGGTTGTCAGGGAGGTTGTCAGGAGCCCAGGCGCCATACTGCACTAGCTGTTGTTCCGTGGGAGGTAAGGTGGTCTTGCATTGTTTCTGTCTTGTCTTACAGAGTCTCAGGCAATCATGGTGCAATACCTTGTCCTATTTACGTTTCCCAAGTCCTTGCACAAGGTAAGTGTTGTTTTTGTTTACCTTTAGGATGATTGCTGGGCCTATTTTCTTGGGTTGAAGTTTACTTTTGTTGACGTTCATGACCCAAACTTTGTCACTGACCCCATGTCTATTCTGGATGAGGACAAATGTCTTCTCTAGACGCTTGTTTTCTTTCTCTGTTTGATCACTGTTGGCTACTAAGACCTTGGGATCTGAACAAGGGGGGACCTGGCTTGGGATTTCCAGCCTGGGTCCTGATAATGCCTGAATGATATTGGGCTGTGTGCCTTATACCAACTCAAAAGGGCTTTTCCCAGTGGATCTGTTCACACAAGTTCTGCATACAAGTAGCGCAGTTGATAATTGTCTATACCAGTCCTCAGGTCTCCCAGCAGTGAGTTTGGCTAAGGCTTGCACAAGGCTGCCATTTAGTTGTTCCACACGTCCATTGGCCTGAGGGTGATAGGGTGTTGTTACCATGTGATTGAGCCTGTTCTTTGTGAGGTATATGTTGGTATCTTCAGAGGTCAATTTCTTGCCTCCATTGGTTATCAGGAGTTCTGGCTTTACTAACTTGCTGATGATTTCCTTTCCTATGAATTGACGTATATCATTACCAGTGTGTGTTTTTACTGCTTGGGCCACTGGCCAGCGGGTGGCAAAATCTATTACCGCAATGATATATTTCTTTTTTTTGTGTTTTCCTGGCATGGGGCCTACAATGTTGAGAGCCCATAATCTGAAGGGTAGTTGCGTGCGGATAGGTAGTACTGACTTAGGTGGTGTCTCACTTCTTGCAAAATTTTCACATACTTTTCATTGTTCTAAGACTTCTTGGACATCCTGATACAGGGTTGGTCACCATGCCTTATGTTTGAGGAATTTGTAGAGATTGCAACTCTTTGTGTCCTAGGTCCCTATGGTAACATAGGATGGTGTTCACTCTCTGGTGGGAACATATGGGATGGAGGTCCTGTTAGACATTTTTTGATATAAGGTTCCATACAAATCTGCAAATAAGTGCTTGTTTTTAATAACTGTTTCTTTTGTTATGTCTGTGGTACCAGGGGGAAAACCTTCATCTTTTGTTTGAAGTACCAGGAGAGGCCAGTCTGGTTTGAGCCCGTTTCCCCCTCTCAAGGCACAGACATACAGGCAGGAGAGGGCGTCTGCCATGGCAAGCTCAGGACCAGGTTTGTACTGTATGAGCATGTTGAATATCTCCAAGAGCTCTATCCAGTGGGCTTGGCGGCAAGACAGATTTTCTTGAGTTTTGAAATATATGAGCGGCTTGTGACCGGTTAATGCTGTGAATTCTTCCTGCTGTTCTAGGTAGCAGCGCCATTTGACTAGACAGTGCACAATAGCCAACAGCTCCTTGTCATGGATAGGGTATTGACACTTGCCATCTGTCAATTTTTATGATTCATAAGCTACAGGCAGGAAGTCACCGTCATTATTTTTGATTTGTAGTACTCCCCCAATGGATGCATCTGAGGTGTTGGTTTCCATTTGGTATTCCCTGTCACGTTTGGGGTATTGCAGGATGGGAGCTGTTGTGAGCTTCTCTTTGAGGCGTCTAAAATAGAGGTCACATTGGGGGGTCCACACAAACTTGGATTTGGTGCCTGTTATGGCAGATAAGGGAGCAGTCAAAACGCCACAGTCAGGTATGAAGCAGTGTACATAGGCCACCATCCCCAAGAAGGTGCGGGGTTCTGGCTTGTCCTTGGGTGGTGGCATTTTGCAGATGGTCTGTATCTTGTGACTGTCAGTTTTGATGCCATCTTTTGAGATGATGTGTCCAAGGAAGGATAGTTGTTTGTGAAAGAACTGGAATTTGGAGGATTTGGCTAACAGCTTGTGTTGGGCCAGGGTAGCAAAGGCTGCTTCCAGGTCCTTTTGGTGTTGCTCCACTGAGGAACTATAGACAATAATGTTGTCCAGATAGACCAAGTTTTGCTTTCATATGTGGGGGCAAACACCTTGTTTATGAAGGTCACAAAGGTCAAGAGGGTGTTGGTGATGCTGAAATTAAGTATCACACATTTGAATGAGCCATACTTTGTCCAGAAGGCTGTCTTGGGGATATCTTTCTCCTTAATACGGATCTGGTTGTATCCTGCAGTTAAGTCAATCTTGGAGAAGACTGTGGCACTGCCCAGGGCATCAAAGAGGTCGTCAATGAGTGGTAGTGGGTAACAATTCTTGATGGTAACTTCATTTAGGGCTCAGTAATCTGTGACCAGGCACAGGGTGCCATCCTTCTTAGCCACAAAGAAGACAGCAGCTCCAAAGGGGGATTGTGAGGGACAGATATGTCCTTTATCCAAGGCCTCCTTAAGGCAGGCACACAAGGTGTTATCTTCATTTGGGATAAGGCAATAGATGGGTTGTGCCTTGGGTATAGCTCCCTTGAGTTGGATGGAGTGTTGGATGTGTTTTTCCAGGAGTAGCCCAGGTAATGCTTCCTTGAAGATTTCTGGGTAGCAAGCCACAATTTTGCAATCCTGGGATGTAGTGGTGTCTTGGTGATATTTGAAGTGTATGATCTTGTACTGGCAGGAGTCCCAGTCAATGGTCTTGAGGTTTTCTTTTTTGTCCAGGGCTTCTTTAATACGTACAAAGACATGGTTGCGTAAGAGTTAGTCCAATGAGTCAGGGTATATCTGGTGGTTGACACCTTTGCGTTTGATGGTCAATACTGAGGTTACCCAGTCCACATGGGGATTGTTCTTTCTCAGCCAATCCAACCCCAATACAATGTCAAACTTGGGAAAATCAATGACAGGGCCTTGGATGGTGGAGTGCAGGTTCTCAAGCATGACAGAGAAGGGGGCAGTCTCCCTTGTCACAGCAATGTGGTGTTCATCAGCTAAAACCACGTTTTTAATCTGCTAAGGATCAGTGGTTAACTTGAACTTGTCCACAAAGCTGCTGGTAACTAAGGTTTGATCCACGCCTGAGTCCAGGAGTGCCAAGCCTGTGTAACTGCAAAAGCAGAAAGGGTAGGACATCAGTTTATTGGGGTGTATGGCAATTGTGTAGAGAACCAGGTCCTCCAAGGGCACTTGGATCATTGGACACTGGTTCACCTCCTTGGGGCATTACTCATTGTTGGGCAATTCAGGAGTTGCACAGGGAGAGCTTGGCTTTCTTAATGCTCTCCCCGAGCTTTTTCCTTGTCTTGATTGCCTTGCGTAGCAGTGATACAAGATGAGTACAATTTGACTGGCTATTTTTCCCACCCCCATGTCCATTTGAACTTGTGGGTTTGTGGTTTGCATTATTGCTGTTGTTTCCAGGGGGTAGTCAACTGGAACAGCCAGCTGGGTGAGAGTCTTTAGGTCTTTCTTGTTTCCCAGTTTGTGCTTTGTGGAGAGCATTGGACGTTTGTTCTGCCTTCTCTGCTTCCCAATATAAGCTCTGTAAATTGGTCACTTGGTCCAGGTTCACATGTCTCATTACATGCAACTTGAGCGCATTGTAGTACATGAGATGTGTGGCTGGGGTGTCAAAGGCCATATCAGAGGGTGCACGTAGGCAGAGCAATTTGTAGGCACATGTAAGCTCTTTCACGGTGCCTGTCTGGGTTAAATTCTTTACTTGGTGTATGATCATGAGTGCGGGGTCCTTAAGCATGAACCTTGTCAAGAAGACCTGTTTGAACATATCCTAGTCCTTCTCAGTGTGTTCCTCATGCCACTTGTTGCACCAGGTGCCAGCGTCATGAGTCAGTTGGATGGAGATCTCTGCAATCCAGAAATGTTGTGGACATTCCATCTGGGCCAGTTTGCTTTTGGCCAACTAGATCTATGCAGCAGCATTGTTGTTGTTGGCCCCAGCAAAGGATTCTAGGGCAGCACTTCAAATTCTTTGGGCTATGTAGGCTGGCATGGTATTTTCATCAGTTTCACAGGGCATGGCAGATGTTGCCTGGAAGAACCCTTGGGCAGACAGGGCATTGAATGCAGGAAGTGGTATCACCATGTTCTGGTAGAGGACAAACCCATCAGGTATCTCAGTGCTGGGTGTGTACGGTGTCCAGTCCACTGGGAGGCCAGACATGATTCTATAGAGGATTTGTTGGCCACAGCAAGTACAGGCAACAGGCCAAATTTTTGGGGAATAAAGTAGGATGGAAAACCTACTTCTGCTATCAATGTTGTAGCTGTGTTTTTTTAGCAGAGTTACAAGGAGAAAATATTTAGAACTAGATAATAATCTTTATTGAGATATGGATGTTATATAGTCATTGTGAATTGTGGATAACAGGAACATAATGGTGTTGATCACATGGTGGGATGGTGAAGGGGGTGGCTTGATCCTGGTAATGAGTCAAGCGCCAAAACAAGGTATCCATTGTAAGGGATAATCATTTGTTCATGTTGTTGGATTTGGTAATTTGAGTTGACTTCCTAGTCTGGCTTTGAGTGACCAGATAATCAGATTGCAGGTCACAAACCCGCTTACTCCAAACCTTGTTGGCGGATTGAGCCTGCTGTTTTGACACCAAAGTTGTCTTCCCGCTTGCTGAATACAAGGGGCAGCCACTTCTGACAAGGGCAACAGCACCCATGTCAACACTAAAAATGTCAATACTTTTAATGTTGATACTATAGTAAAGTGACAACCCGGTTTTACTAAATGTTGTTTCCTGGATGTCAACACTTTTTTAATTAACAAAACACTTTACCCTAAACATTTCTAATATAAAAAAATTATTTTAAAATACATTATTATACTAAAATGACCCCAGAGAGTTCAAAACTGCAATAAAAAATTATCATGAGTAATAAGAATAAGGAGATATAAACAAGTTTTTTTTTCAGTTTATTATGTAAATTACACTCTTTATTATAAAATTGTTTTTTATTCCCATAAAAATCAAAATTACAATGAACCAAAAAAGATATTTAATATATAATAATAACTAAAAAATATAAGAAAATTCTAATTTTAATTTATTATACTTCATATAAGCATAACTGAAAATATCTCATAGCTTAAAGATAAATTAACAAAATATAAGATATTTCTTACTAAACTACATTAAACTGTATCTGAAACTTACCATTTATGCCTAAAAAAATTAGTAATATATAAATAAATTAAAAAATTAAAAGCTTAAAAGTAAAAATTATATAGGCAAAGCAAAGTTTATTTGGCTAATTAAAGCCACCAGCAAGAGCAGTGACAACATCTTCAAGGTACTTCTTAATCTCTGTCACCTTATAATTTTTCTTGACCACCTTCTGCACGTCCTCCTGGTAGTCCTGGTCCTTGGAATTTTGCTTCTTGGGGGCCACCTGGTTGGCCAGGTTACAGAACTTGGAGACAGTCCGGGACTGCTCCTCCTGTAGCTTAGAGAAGAACTTGTTATATTTGGGGTTGGTCCCAAACTTCACCTTCAGGTGCTGATGCCAAACCTCAAGGCTAGAGGAGGTCTTCATCTCCCCCTTGAGGCAGGCGCCTTGACAGTTCCAAGGGGCAGTGGCCCCACTCTTACCTCTCCAGGCAGTCATCTTCTTGCCCACCCATTGGTGCTCAAAGTAATACAGGTAGCCTTTGAAGATAGTGGAGTGCTTCTTTATTTAAGCATCCTCCAGGAGGGCCTCAAAGCCAAGCCCAGTATTCTCTGGGCGCACAAAAGCCAAGGCACCAAACTGAGTCAGGGCAAAGCGGCACTTCCCCTTACCATTGTTAAGATACTTCTCAAAAAGGTCCTTCTCACTCTTGAGATTCTTGACAAGGGCCTGCCTAAAATGGAAGAAGAAGCCCTGGACTTCTCCATCAAAGGTGGCCTCAAAGGCTCTGAACTGAGCCTGCTCAAAGTCCATTATGATAACCTTTGGCCCAAGTGAGCGCGCATGAGCTAGCTGCTCAGCGGCTATGGTGGACTCATCCTTCTCAGCAGAGGAGGGATTTGCCCTTGTGGTGTGAGTGGGAGGGGGAGCTGGTTGGTGGAAAGGGAGATCAAAGCATCCCAGACAATCTTGAAGGCTCTGGTGTAGACTTCAGTCTTGGCACCAGGAAGGAGAAATAACACAAGGGGGATGACCTGGTCATTAAACTGCCCATGCAGAACCCAAAGCTGCTTGAATAGGGAGGGGCAAGTAGCAAATGTGCCGTCGCACAGCCAGGTGGTAGCAGTGTTCAGCTGCTCCAGTTTTTAGGTGGTGGCGTAGGCTATAATCCTATTCTCCACTTCCTGCCCATTGTCATGGAGCAGGAACATCTCACTGTCCTCCGTCTTCTTGAGGGCATCTGTGAGGATAAGGTCCTTGATGTTGGTGGCACTCTTGGCCATGGGGTTTGAGGCTTGAAGCCTATCACTTACAAACTTGACCAACTGATTGTGAGTTGGAACCCTCTTCAAGTTGGTTGGGGAGAGGTACTCGCAAGAAAGCACGGCCAGCTGGGTAGCAGAAAGATCTTTGGAGGTGGGCATCACCTGCAACAGATACCACTTGAGAAGGCAGGCTATGATGGTGTTGGGCATGATTCAGGTATGCTTGCCCTTGATGGTTTGGACCAGGTCCCAGCACTCAGTGTTGAGCTGCACTGGGCAGGAGCGGTCCTTGCAGGTGTAATGGCGGCTCTAGAAGCTCCGGTTAGCATTGTTGCAGCTGAAGATATACCCATTGGCCACCATAGCTGGCCCACTCTTTACACTCATGTTTGGGAAGTATTTGAGCAAGGAAGAGGGAACCTTGAATTTTCTGTCAACGTTGCAGATGTTGTGGGTCAACAGAGGGTCCCAGGGGCCAGCAGGAGCATGGCGGAAGCCAGGGAAGTAATCAGGGCGGGGCTTTGAATCATCCCCAGATGAGCTTGAAGGGGGAGTTTGGTGGGGGTGGGGAAGCAGAAGGGGGATTATTGTGATGCTCCTCATGTGCAGGAGACTTATCTTTGTGTGGGGTCTTTTTGCCTTGCTGCTTCTTCTTGGTTGGCTCCTTGTCAGAAGCCAAGTTGTAAAAACTGTGCTCTGTAAGAGAGCCATCAGTTTCCTCTCCCCCAGTGGAGTGAGCAGGGCTCTTCTCAGGAGAGGGCTCAGGGGAGGGATTTGGTGAGGGCTTTGGAGATGGTTTGGGGGTGGCCTTCTTTGATGAGACAGGCTTCTTTTTGGTGGGTTTGGTTAGCTTTGAAGGACGCTTGGTTCCTTTGGGCTGTTTGGAAGTGTTCTTGTCCTAAAATAATAAGTAAAATGGTTTAAAATAAAGCAATGTATGTAAAAAACAAAAAAAACAACTTAAAAAGAATAATATAAAAAATTAAATCTTAGATGGCTTTTCTTGGCATTTAAAAGTTAAAAAATACTTGTATAGGTTTTAATTTATTATAGTTTTAAATAAAAATTAAAAGTTGAGATATTTGTGTGAAAGTATTATATTTAGATATAGCTTTTATTTTAAAAATTAAAAAATATGAAAAAGGAAAGTTAAAAATACAACATATCAAAAAAGTGAGAAGTTTTTATTATGTAAAACATAAAGTTTTATATGTGAGAACTGAAAAGCGTCAAGATTATGAGTGACAATTAGTAAAAAAAAGCTGAATTCTCACTGTCAATTACAAAAATTGTAGACATTATTTTTGACAACATTGCCACTGTTGACATTTTTTGAAAATTTACTATGTTTTTTCATAGTATGCTTAATTAAATTTAAGCAGGCTAGCAAAAATGAACTGCTTTCTGTGTGTTTTTGTTCACATATAAAAATTAAAAAAACATGAAAATAAGTAAAAAAAAGTATCAAGGTTCTCTATTTCTTTATTAAAAGTTATATTCTGGGGGTGTTAATATGATATTTTACCATTGCACTTATATGAAGTTGTTAAGAAGTTGTATTCAAGTATTAAAAAGGTAAAGTGTTGACAACGTCACTTACAACATTCTTTATATGAGGTGGCATATTAATCTAGGCTTAATTACGCCACTCTATTTGCTTAACTCCACCCTGGGGGATGATCATG
The DNA here is from genome assembly GCA_014839935.2 of Entomophthora muscae. NCBI lineage: Eukaryota > Fungi > Entomophthoromycota > Entomophthoromycetes > Entomophthorales > Entomophthoraceae > Entomophthora > Entomophthora muscae. The sequence goes on along the minus strand of QTSX02003056.1, from coordinate 71,185 downwards.
AGCAAATAAACAACATTTACAAGTGTCAACATTATTTTTAATAATAAGTTCTATAGTAACTTACATAGTAACTCACGCTTAAATTATTGGATCACCGTTAGCCACCAATCCACTTAATATATTAAAGCCATAATAAGTGCCACATAAACATTTATAACAAAAATATTTCAACAATCAAATGTATGTGCACTTTATTTTTCAATATAATAATTCAATAAAAAATATGTTAAAATGCGCACTTTTTTTTAACTGTAGCTGCTTCAGTTTTGTTTTAAAAATACTTTCAGCTTAAAAAGTGTCAACATTGACACTTTTACGTTGTGAAAACAAATAAAAATAAACTAATTTTTAGGCAACTGCCAGAATTAACTCATTCTGCAAGCCAACTTACTGAATGTCAACAATTTGTCAACATTCAATAAGTTGACATTATTTTAGTATATATCCGCTGGAATCAGGCATTTCCAAAACTAAGCTAATTTTTCATAGTGAATTATTAAATCAGAATTGCAAAATTAAAAAGGAACAGGAATAATGTTAACACCATTTAAACAAAGGCTTAATTTTAAGCCAAAAAACTAATATAATTTACTATGAAAATTTAAGTTTCTTTGTACTTTTACATTAAGGTTGATGACAGTAAGTAATATCTGGATGTTGACCCCAAATAAGAATCAATGAGTTTCTTAATAAATTATACAATATTTTAGAAAAAAACTATTTTTTATATTTTATACTACTGTTTTTATTAAATAAATAAAAATATAAGCATTGAACAAAGATATATGCCAACTTTCAGAGCATTCTTTGTAATATTTAGATATTTACTGTTATTTTAAACTCACAGGATAAACTATAGCTTATTTCCAGAAGTCCACTTAAGCCAAAATGCATATGCTAAAATTAGAAATTGTATATATCATTATAATGTCAACCTTGTGTCAAATTGACGCATTGCCTAAATTGCAACAAAGGGTTTCTGCTAAGCAAACAAAGTGACATAATTTAAGTGAGATTTAATAGGAGAGTTACTATAAAAGAACACTGACTGCTTGAATGTCAACAGCTTCACTTGTTTATTAGTAAAACACTGCCGCTTAACAAAAAGCACACATACAATGGTATGGTAATTCAGGCCAAAGTACCCAGGCTGTACTTTAGACTTCCCTCTACAATCCCTATTATTTAGTTTTCATAAGTTACATATGTAAATCTTTAAATTTTTTAAATTTAAAAATAATCAATTTTGGCCTTAGAAAACCAACTCCCAAAAATATTAACCAAGCTTTATAAGTGATTTACATAGTGTTTTTTTACTTTAAAGCTGACTGTCAGTATGTTGATGTCAAAATTAAAGCGTTTTTTATGCTGACAAACTAAATTAAATATTTTTGACTATTGTGACTACTAGAATGTCAACTTTTTATTTAAACATGTTTTTTTCCTATTCTTTACTAATAAACTAGCTCTAAAATTACTTTTCATAATTAAATAAACTATTTACTTAAGAATAAAAAATAAAACAAGTTATTGTTATTTAATTTTATTCATGTTTCACATGATTATTCTTAATTTATGAACTCTACTCTAATTATTGTAGGACAAATCTTCCAAGAAGCCACAAAAGAGCCCCAAGTCAACCAAGAAAGTACCCAAAGCCTCTGGAAAGGCCCAAAGTCCCTAACCCAACAAAAACCAGCCAAAGAGCCCTCAAAGAAACAGAAGACAAAGGAAAATACACCAGACCCTGAAAGCAAAGAGCCCTCCCCTGCCCCCTCCTCTTCTCTAAGCTGGTACCAATTGGAAGGAGATGAGGTTCCACTAAACAAGCAAGGAAGAAAAAAGACACCCAAGAGTCCAAACCCCAGTAAAGCCCAGATGAATCAAGCTCAAAGGAATCAATCCCCAAGGAATCAAGCTCATCCCAGTCCAAGAAGCGCAAGAATCCAACTCCAGATAATTCCCCTCCACTGCCCAACAAATCTGCACCTCTATCCTCCTTATCAAGTATCAATAAAGAAGATCCTGATGATTACCTTTCTGACTATCATCAAGCACCAATTGGCCCATGGAATCCCCTAAAGGTTCACAATTTATGTAATTTCAAAGGAGAGTTTAAGCTCCCAAAGAAGTTCCCTTGGTTTTCCCCTCCAATGTCTATCAAAGGAGGTATAAGTTTAGTCTGTGATGGCTATGCTTTCAATTGCAACAATCAGAAGAGAGCAGGAAGAAGCAAGCATTGTGTATGTGAATATTGAAGCTGCGCTGTCAGGATCAATACAGAAGGATGGGATAAAGTCACCAGTGAAAAAGGAGAGCACACATGCAATGCTCCAATAAATCTTATTGAAAAGGTTCTAAAGTGGTACCTCTACCAAATGGTCCCAGTCTCCAAAGACGTCAAGGCTTCTGATCTGGCAGTTAAGGCCACCACACACCTAAGTAACAAGAACCTGAAGCTCATCCCTGACCGCGACCAGTTAGTGAAGTACATATGTGACAAGCACTGTAATCTATTCCCTCATAAGAAATCTGCCATGGTCCAAGGAGAGTTAGTATTGACAGGGGAGTTAAAGATGTTCAATGGCAATGAGGTATTCCTTTTACATGATAATGGTCCTACAGCAGAGGCAAGAATTATATGCTATGCTATGCTACACAACAGAACCTGGAGCATTTGAGGGATTCAGAGACCTGGTTATGTGATGGTACCTTTGCAGTATGCCCCCGCCTTTTTACCAACTATGGGTTGTACATTCCCTTATTGAAGGCAAGGTGCTCACATTCACCTACTTTCTGCTTCCTGGGGCAACAGAAGAGATCTACACAAAGGCCTTTAAAATTCTTCAGGAGGGCATCAAAGCCCTATCTGATAATAGAAAGAGTCCCCCTGGACATAACACTAGAGCCAATCCAGATGATGATGAAAAGGATGAAGCCACCCTTGCTGCAGAACAAGAAGCTCAAGATAAAGCACTTGGATCCTCAACTATAATCATGGACTATGAAACTGCCCATTATAACGCTTTTGTAAACACCTTTGATGGAGAGGTCCAGGGGTGTTTTTTCCATTATTGACAGGCTGTCAACAGGCAACTAAAGGGTCTACCTGAGCTCAGCAAGCTCCACCGTCTAGATACATCAGGAAAGTGCAAGTTCTTAATTCAGCAGTTTGTAACACTAGCCTTTGTAAATCCAGAGCATGCTGGACAAGCCTTTGAGCTCCTATGTCAGGATTCATATGCCAAGAAACATGATGGTGCCTTCTACCCTTTCATTGAATATTATGAACCACAGTGGATTGGACATAAGGTCACTAAGCGCCGGAGCAAGCCCAGAGCCAAAGCTAACTGGAACTGCTACCAGGCAGTTCTTAAAGATGAGATGAAAACAACTTCATCTTTGGAGAGCTGGCATAAGCATATCAAGTCCTCCTTTGGAATCAAGCCCAGATACAACACCTTCTATGAGCACCTCAAAGTCCAACAGGGGAAGACTGTTGCATCCATCAGAGATATTTAGAACTGCCCATCCAAGAAGAAGAGAACCACCAAAGAGAAACAGTATCAAGAGACAATCAAGGACGTTGTCAAGGCCAAGTATAAGCTTTCAGAGATTGGGGAATATATCAAGAAGATTGCCACAGTTCTTAATGACAACCAGGTGATCACAGTCTAGCTTTCAATTAAATTTATTGAGTATTGCCTAATTTTTTATATAGTTCTTATATATTAAGTATACTATTTTTAAATAAATAGCTATTCTAAATTACTCATTAATAATCTATGATACTGTTTTTATAAAATCATTGATTTTCTATTGATAGTTTGATGCTTTAGACAGTATTACATGGCCTATATTGGTATTTTACTAGTAAACTATATGTTTTTTGTAGTTTTCAATATAGAAAAAACTTTATATTACTGTTTCTGATTATTATATTTTCCTATAATACGTGAAAATTTATTTAGTATTTTTTATGTCTTAGATTTTTTTGTTTTTATAAGTGGGAAAAAATCATTATAGTAAAGATAGCTAATTTCATAGTAAAATAAAATAAAAGTGTATTTTTATGATTTTTTTTAATTGTCATGTATAATTTTTTATGGACTTTTTAAGATCTATGTTGTCACATTACCCTAAAAAATATCTTGGTGCTTAATTTTTATTAAGTAAAATGTTCAGGAAACAGGTTTCTGCTTATTAAAAAAGTGTCAACATTTAGTAGTCTGCATGAGTTATAACTTAATTCTGACTTTTCAATGCTGTTGACATTAAAGTATTTTTAATTCTGATTATTGACATATAGCAAGTCAACTTGCGGAATGAGTTAATTCTGGCAGTTGCCAATTTTTATTAGTAAAAGTAAAGGGAAAATCAGGTTAAATTGAGCTTTTATTAAGCTTAATATTGAATTGTGTCAAGATGGCCACAATTTTGTTGTGTTTTCTGGGTTTGAACCCCTTAACACTTTAAAAAAAGAATTAAGGTAGCGCAACTAGCAAAAAACATAAGAGATTTAGAGTTTCAAGTCAACAGTGGCCATGTCAACATTATTATTGTCGACATGGGCACTGTTGCCCTGACATGTGAGGGGTAAATTTCTTCAAGAGCGTACAAGTACCCAAGAAACTACACAGTTGGGATATTGTCACAGACATAGCATACTCTCAAACTGCTACTTCTTTTTTAGGAGCAATAGGGTGGCCATCCTCAAAGATAATATTATACAAAAAGGTAACCTTACATTTAAAGAATTCACACTTACTCCTTTTGAAGATCAAATTGGCCTGAAGTATACACTCTATGACTGCTGACAGATGGGCCTTATGCAAATCCTCATCCAGAGAGAATATCAATATGTTTTCCATGTATGCAATGGCACATACACCTAAGAAATCTCCCAAAACCAAGTCATCAACCGCTGAAAGCAAGCCAGAGCATTTTTCAATCCAAAAGGCATAACGTGGAACTGAAAGATACCTTTCTTTGTTCTGAATGCTGTCAACCACTCCATTTCTTCTGCAACCCTAATCTGGTTGAATGCATTCAAGAGATCAAGTTTCAAGAATACCTTTGCCTTCTCAATACACCAAGAAATTTGTGCTTCAAGAGGTAAAGGGTAGGGGTCAGGAATTGGGATGTTGGTCAAGTTCCCATAGTCAACACAAGGAAAAAGAGACCCATCAGACTTTTGAACAAACAACAATGGAGAGCAGATTGACAAAGCCTTCTTAAAGATGTATTCTTTTGCAACATGTCCTGATTCCACTCCTCCAAAAATACATCCTGCTTCAATGCCAAAGGGTAAATGGGAGGCACAATACAAATCAGATCAACGGTAACCTTAAAGTCAAAGTCAAACTGAGTGTGCTTGGGAAGGACCTCACCCCTAGTGGCATCAAATGCCACAGAACAGGGTTGAAGGCATGCTGGTAAATCCAAACTTACATATGTAGGAACAGGAACCAACTGGATTTTCTGAGAAGACTGCTTAATTCTGACATACCCAACAACAGAATATAGATGTATATGCCCAAAGAGTGGTTCACTTGCAGCTCATTTTCTTTTAGCAAGGTCAAAACATTATGGTCCTGCCACTAGCCCACTCCTAAGATAATAAGATACATAAGAGTAGAGCATATGGAGAGCCTTGTGGTAAAAGATTGACCCACAACTACAAATGACACTGGCTTCTTAAGCTGGAAAGAGGGAAACATTTGACAGTTGCCACCCCTAACCAGCATTCCAGGATGATACTTGAGTTGTAAAAAATTGGCAGTCTTGAGCTCAGGAAATCCTCAGAAGCACCAGTATCCAACAGAATGGCTGGTTGTAAGATAGTTTGGCCATTATCAATGCTCCCATAAAACAAGAAGTAATCAAAAGTAGATTTATTTGCCACAAATTTAGCAACACAGCAGGATATTGCTTCTCTTCAGTGGTACAGACAGCGGTTAAGGAGGCAGGATGCTCCTGAAAATATTGCTCAATCATTTCTTGGACAGCTTCAGGGAGGACAGGACAATCACAATCAATGGAAACAAGAGGCAACTTTTTGGAATCAACTACCAAAGACTTTGCAGGCACAACATGCTAGAGCATAACCAACAAACTCTCAGTGGGTGACACCACTGGCATTTTTTCTACCTTGGCAGGTTTGTTCAAGATAGCCAATTGCAACTGAGAAGAAACCCAAGGGGAGCAATCACAACTCTGAATAGACAAAGCTACCACAGAACAATTACCAGAAAACCAGGAGCAAGCAGCAGGGTTGGCTTCAATTTCCATAACACCTTGTTTGGAAGTCAACAGATTTGAGACCAGAGAAATAATTTGCTTATCAGGGCCTCCGTTGTGACTAACGGGGAATCCCAAACTGCCAGATCCTGGGCAGTCTGGTCAACTGCTAACCATGCTGCTGAGAGTTTATACACCTTGGGAACATTGATTGCACGGCAGTAGGCAAAAAACTGAGGAAGGAATATCAAGAGCGGAGTAGTACCCTGTTGGTGTGATAGAAATTGCAGGATAGTAAGAAGCTGTCTATAAGTGGTGGGGAATTACCACCAAAATCCACATAGAGTTAATGATTAACCACCAACACAGCTTCAAATACTGCTTTGTGAAATTTCCAAATGAGATACTAGGATTAAGTAAAATAATTAATCCTAACCAAAGTAGCCCCAGGTAAATAGCCTGTGAAAGCATCAGAGAATCTTCAGAATAAAATTCTGGACATTGAGATGCAGCACATTTTTCATTTTCCAAGACAGGGGGGACCACTCCAAGATTGGCAGGCATTGAATTAACATTGGGAGGTGCTGACAACAAAGTTCCAACTGCAGGGCCCCATCTTCCAGTAATGATCTGGCCTATAAGATTGTAGGGAATTTAGCGCAACAATCCAACTAAAGGATGCATTTCAAAAGTAAAGTTATACTAGGGAAAATGTGAATTTTATTGAGTAAATTTTGGGAGGACTCAACTCTTAAGATTTGAAACAGTGAAAATTATTCAATATATATCAAAAATTGACTAAGCAATACCGCCTGGATCCTGGGCTTCTATTCCTTCCACATTGTCAAGTGAGTATCTAGTCCAGGTTGCAAAGAATCCTTGAGTGAACAACTTCTGACAACCATGCTGATTAACAAGTTCATATCTGGTGACCCTCAAATTATGTTGATTTATCAACGTCAACTTATGGGGAGGAATCAGATTTGATTGGCAAACTGGAGCAGCTGTAACCCATTTTTGACCAATTGTTTGATTCAAATCCGTTAATTTGGTCAATTTTGTTAAAGGTTTGAGACTTTTTAAGCCTTTCTACTTGGCCAGATAATTCCTGGCATGATGGAACTTACTGTGACAATTGACCTCTTGCCTGGCACTGAGCCCCAACATGTCCCCATATATAGCTGCAATCACAAAGAGCAGTTGGCACTGAAAGCTTACATCAAAGACATGTCCAAGAAGGGTTTCATATGTGTGTCCAAGAGCCCTTGCTTGTCACTAATGCTGTTTGAGGGAAAAATAACGGTGGTATGCGCCCATGTGTTAACTACCAGATGCTGAACAATATAACTATAAAGAACTGCTACCCTATTCCTAATGCCAATGACCTGTGTGATTTTTTGACAGGCATTCAAGTGTACTCCAAGATTGATCTCAGAGATGCTTTCAATCAAATCTAAATAAAAAGAGGGCAACAAGTATAAAACGTCCTTCAAGACCAGGTATGGACTCTACAAATACCTGGTGATGCTGTTTGGACTATGTAACACCCCAAGCGGCAACTGCCAGAATTAACTCATTCCGCAAGTTGACTTGCTATATGTCAATAATCAGAATTAAAAATACTTTAATGTCAACAGCATTGAAAAGTCAGAATTAAGTTATAACTCATGCAGACTACTAAATGTTGACACTTTTTTAATAAGCAGAAACCTGTTTCCTGAACATTTTACTTAATAAAAATTAAGCACCAAGATATTTTTTAGGGTAATGTGACAACATAGATCTTAAAAAGTCCATAAAAAATTATACATGACAATTAAAAAAATCATAAAAATACACTTTTATTTTATTTTACTATGAAATTAGCTATCTTTACTATAATGATTTTTTCCCACTTATAAAAACAAAAAAATCTAAGACATAAAAAATACTAAATAAATTTTCACGTATTATAGGAAAATATAATAATCAGAAACAGTAATATAAAGTTTTTTCTATATTGAAAACTACAAAAAACATATAGTTTACTAGTAAAATACCAATATAGGCCATGTAATACTGTCTAAAGCATCAAACTATCAATAGAAAATCAATGATTTTATAAAAACAGTATCATAGATTATTAATGAGTAATTTAGAATAGCTATTTATTTAAAAATAGTATACTTAATATATAAGAACTATATAAAAAATTAGGCAATACTCAATAAATTTAATTGAAAGCTAGACTGTGATCACCTGGTTGTCATTAAGAACTGTGGCAATCTTCTTGATATATTCCCCAATCTCTGAAAGCTTATACTTGGCCTTGACAACGTCCTTGATTGTCTCTTGATACTGTTTCTCTTTGGTGGTTCTCTTCTTCTTGGATGGGCAGTTCTAAATATCTCTGATGGATGCAACAGTCTTCCCCTGTTGGACTTTGAGGTGCTCATAGAAGGTGTTGTATCTGGGCTTGATTCCAAAGGAGGACTTGATATGCTTATGCCAGCTCTCCAAAGATGAAGTTGTTTTCATCTCATCTTTAAGAACTGCCTGGTAGCAGTTCCAGTTAGCTTTGGCTCTGGGCTTGCTCCGGCGCTTAGTGACCTTATGTCCAATCCACTGTGGTTCATAATATTCAATGAAAGGGTAGAAGGCACCATCATGTTTCTTGGCATATGAATCCTGACATAGGAGCTCAAAGGCTTGTCCAGCATGCTCTGGATTTACAAAGGCTAGTGTTACAAACTGCTGAATTAAGAACTTGCACTTTCCTGATGTATCTAGACGGTGGAGCTTGCTGAGCTCAGGTAGACCCTTTAGTTGCCTGTTGACAGCCTGTCAATAATGGAAAAAACACCCCTGGACCTCTCCATCAAAGGTGTTTACAAAAGCGTTATAATGGGCAGTTTCATAGTCCATGATTATAGTTGAGGATCCAAGTGCTTTATCTTGAGCTTCTTGTTCTGCAGCAAGGGTGGCTTCATCCTTTTCATCATCATCTGGATTGGCTCTAGTGTTATGTCCAGGGGGACTCTTTCTATTATCAGATAGGGCTTTGATGCCCTCCTGAAGAATTTTAAAGGCCTTTGTGTAGATCTCTTCTGTTGCCCCAGGAAGCAGAAAGTAGGTGAATGTGAGCACCTTGCCTTCAATAAGGGAATGTACAACCCATAGTTGGTAAAAAGGCGGGGGCATACTGCAAAGGTACCATCACATAACCAGGTCTCTGAATCCCTCAAATGCTCCAGGTTCTGTTGTGTAGCATAGCATAGCATATAATTCTTGCCTCTGCTGTAGGACCATTATCATGTAAAAGGAATACCTCATTGCCATTGAACATCTTTAACTCCCCTGTCAATACTAACTCTCCTTGGACCATGGCAGATTTCTTATGAGGGAATAGATTACAGTGCTTGTCACATATGTACTTCACTAACTGGTCGCGGTCAGGGATGAGCTTCAGGTTCTTGTTACTTAGGTGTGTGGTGGCCTTAACTGCCAGATCAGAAGCCTTGACGTCTTTGGAGACTGGGACCATTTGGTAGAGGTACCACTTTAGAACCTTTTCAATAAGATTTATTGGAGCATTGCATGTGTGCTCTCCTTTTTCACTGGTGACTTTATCCCATCCTTCTGTATTGATCCTGACAGCGCAGCTTCAATATTCACATACACAATGCTTGCTTCTTCCTGCTCTCTTCTGATTGTTGCAATTGAAAGCATAGCCATCACAGACTAAACTTATACCTCCTTTGATAGACATTGGAGGGGAAAACCAAGGGAACTTCTTTGGGAGCTTAAACTCTCCTTTGAAATTACATAAATTGTGAACCTTTAGGGGATTCCATGGGCCAATTGGTGCTTGATGATAGTCAGAAAGGTAATCATCAGGATCTTCTTTATTGATACTTGATAAGGAGGATAGAGGTGCAGATTTGTTGGGCAGTGGAGGGGAATTATCTGGAGTTGGATTCTTGCGCTTCTTGGACTGGGATGAGCTTGATTCCTTGGGGATTGATTCCTTTGAGCTTGATTCATCTGGGCTTTACTGGGGTTTGGACTCTTGGGTGTCTTTTTTCTTCCTTGCTTGTTTAGTGGAACCTCATCTCCTTCCAATTGGTACCAGCTTAGAGAAGAGGAGGGGGCAGGGGAGGGCTCTTTGCTTTCAGGGTCTGGTGTATTTTCCTTTGTCTTCTGTTTCTTTGAGGGCTCTTTGGCTGGTTTTTGTTGGGTTAGGGACTTTGGGCCTTTCCAGAGGCTTTGGGTACTTTCTTGGTTGACTTGGGGCTCTTTTGTGGCTTCTTGGAAGATTTGTCCTACAATAATTAGAGTAGAGTTCATAAATTAAGAATAATCATGTGAAACATGAATAAAATTAAATAACAATAACTTGTTTTATTTTTTATTCTTAAGTAAATAGTTTATTTAATTATGAAAAGTAATTTTAGAGCTAGTTTATTAGTAAAGAATAGGAAAAAACCATGTTTAAATAAAAAGTTGACATTCTAGTAGTCACAATAGTCAAAAATATTTAATTTAGTTTGTCAGCATAAAAAAACGCTTTAATTTTGACATCAACATACTGACAGTCAGCTTTAAAGTAAAAAAACACTATGTAAATCACTTATAAAGCTTGGTTAATATTTTTGGGAGTTGGTTTTCTAAGGCCAAAATTGATTATTTTTAAATTTAAAAATTTTAAAGATTTGCATATGTAACTTATGAAAACTAAATAATAGGGATTGTAGAGGGAAGTCTAAAGTACAGCCTTGGGTACTTTGGCCTGAATTACCATACCATTGTATGTGTGCTTTTTGTTAAGCGGCAGTGTTTTACTAATAAACAAGTGAAGCTGTTGACATTCAAGCAGTCAGTGTTCTTTTATAGTAACTCTCCTATTAAATCTCACTTAAATTATGTCACTTTGTTTGCTTAGCAGAAACCCTTTGTTGCAATTTAGGCAATGCGTCAATTTGACACAAGGTTGACATTATAATGATATATACAATTTCTAATTTTAGCATATGCATTTTGGCTTAAGTGGACTTCTGGAAATAAGCTATAGTTTATCCTGTGAGTTTAAAATAACAGTAAATATCTAAATATTACAAAGAATGCTCTGAAAGTTGGCATATATCTTTGTTCAATGCTTATATTTTTATTTATTTAATAAAAACAGTAGTATAAAATATAAAAAATAGTTTTTTTCTAGAATATTGTATAATTTATTAAGAAACTCATTGATTCTTATTTGGGGTCAACATCCAGATATTACTTACTGTCATCAACCTTAATGTAAAAGTACAAAGAAACTTAAATTTTCATAGTAAATTATATTAGTTTTTTGGCTTAAAATTAAGCCTTTGTTTAAATGGTGTTAACATTATTCCTGTTCCTTTTTAATTTTGCAATTCTGATTTAATAATTCACTATGAAAAATTAGCTTAGTTTTGGAAATGCCTGATTCCAGCGGATATATACTAAAATAATGTCAACTTATTGAATGTGAAAATTTTGATTGTGTGGGGAATGAGTTAATTCTGGCAGTTGCCTAAAAATTGAGCTTTTAGCTTAACAATCTACTTTTTAAAATTAAATTTAAGTAAAAATCAAATCAGTCAAATCCCTTACAGTTTGAGCCCACTTGAGGTGACATTAAAGACAGACAGAATCACTTGTATATATATTAGTATGCTACAGGGAGGAAGTTCTTTTCTGCAGTTTGAATTTGGAGTACTCCTCTTAATGCGTAATTGGAGGTGTCAGTTTCTAGTTTGTACACTCCTCCACAATTTGGATATTACAAGATAGGAGCAGAGACTATACATTCTTTTAATTGTCAAAAATGCTGCTCTCTTAGTGGCATCCAAAAAAACCATGTTGTTTTTTCAGTGCTTGCATACATGGGCAGTTAGAGCTCCCCAATTCAGCATTAACCTTCTGACATACACAACCATTTGTAATAATGTTCAAAGTTCACTCTTGTTATGTGGTTCTGGCATGTCTGTGCTGGCTCTTACATTTTCTGGGCCAGGTTTGATCCCATCTTTACTGATGATGTGGCCTAGAAACAGGAGTTTGTTTGAAAAGAATTCACACTTGAAAGGCTTGGCTACTAGTTGGTTGTCTTTGAGTGTGTTGAGTACCATGTGGATGTCTTTCCAGTATTGCTCTTTGTTGGGGCTGTAGATGATTATATCATCTAGGTAGACTATGGCCCTTTTCCCAATGTGGTCCTTGAACACTTTTTTCATGAGGGTCACTATCACAAGTGACATATTCCTGCTATCAATTAGCAAAGAAAGCCCCCAATTAAAAGTTTCAAACCTCAGGATCCTGCAGGCTGCCAGCCTGCAGGCCCAGCCACCAGTGTTTTTTGGGCTCAATTCAGAAATAGATTTGACTTTGGAGAAACCTCTAAAACTCACCAGTGTAGCACCTTCTATGATCAAACCCTGCCCTCTGAAGGATCCTCTTAGCCTAGCCAATAGGAGCGCCAACCCAAGCAATATCTCTGTAATAACTTGGGCCACTGCCAATGAAGTACTGCAGAAATTCTCCCAAGAACAAGGGCTACTAAATGGATGACAAATCTAATGTCCCAAAGAAGAAAATTGAGACTACATGTCCCATACCAGCCAATGATGAATTGTCTATGTTGAATGCCACCAAGGATTTCTAAACCCTGGTAAATGCTATCACCTGGCCCACAAAAATTTGCAAAAAGTTTCACAGTTTTGATGAGCATACTTATACCCAGGAGATGATAGACAGATGTCCATTTCCATTCTTAAAATAGGGTGTTTTGAACCTTTGTTTCATGCAGGTCTTATCCTACATCATTTTATCACTTTGTCATTTTCAATTTAATCTCCCTGGGTCTATCCCTGCTTCCCACCAAGCCCAAGAAAACGCGTACTAACCACATGGGTTATTCTGCCCTCCAGGAGCTCCCTACAGCCTGGTTCATTTTACAGAGTATCCTCCAAGCCCAGATTATTAAGAGTTTACCTTAAAGGAGATCCTAATTTACAACCCCTAAGCCCATACCAGAGAAACAGAGCTTATTGGTTATGAAGGAATTTAGATCAACATGCAGCCTTAGCTATTTTGTGACAAATATAACTACCTGCCCACGTATTTTGTACTGATGACCCCTTCTTTGACCCCGCGGCCTGTCTGCCTGCAAGAATATGTTGCTACTAATAAGCCCACCTCCACCCAGATATTTGGAGTCATGTACATCACCCTCAATAGATTAATTGATTCTATTGAACCTATCAGCAGACCTTGGGCCATACTCAGGAAATCACTATCCTAAATTGTAAAGTTAGCCCCCATCCTGTGGTGGGCCCTCTCTTCTGGGCCTGTGGGCTGTCTGCCCGCAAGTTCTCAGGAATCTACCACAGGATGGATCCCTGACAGTCACAAAGATACTGGTTGTATTTCTCATTAAAAAGCTTAAATCCAAACCTTCAAAGTATTCATATTTCATTCTGAATACTGTTTTTGGAATGTTCTATGGTTTGACTCCTAATTGATGGTATTCTTTTTTCAGGTTAATCTTTGAAAAGAATTTGAACCTCTTAGTGTATTTAAGAGGCCATCACTCAGAGACAGGGGATAGCTATTATTATTGATAATCTATTTAAGAGCTCTTTGATTGATGTCAAGCCATAAACCATTATTTCCTTGACCAAAAAAATCTGCTCTAATCAGAGTCTTAGAGGGTCAAGTGAGCCCTTTTTAGTTCTTTGTCTAGATATTCTGTTAAAGTGATGCCTTCTTGCATTATTAATTGATATATGAATCTTTATTATGAGAAAATTACAATTAGATCAATCTTGTGTTATATTTATCTGTCAGGGAGAAGTCCTGGCAATTTCTCTTGAGAGAAAGTGGGGAATTCTTGTGTTTGATTTTAGAGTAAAGAGATTACTATTTTGAAGTTTCTACATTTTTGCAATGAATAGTATCTTAGATGCAAGTGCTTCAGTCAATATTACTGGGATCATTTTTTTCTTATTTATGGCTTATATTGACAGATAATTGCTGTCTGATAGGGGTGGTAGGATGTATGGGGTAGAAATGATGTTGTAATTCTTCAATTGAATGGTGAATTTAGAACTTCACTAGTCAATTATTTTGGTCTTTTTCATCCAGTCTAAACCCAGCACTACATTGAATTTGATAATGGGTCTAATTGAGCCACCTAAGATGGTTTGAAAGTCTTCTATTTTTGCTCTTGATGATTAGGCTTCTCTTTTTATGGTTATACTTCTGTTGTATGTCATGCTTACACATCTTATATTGCTTCAGGAGGTAGGTAATTCCACTGGGTTGGAAATTTTTGTCAATAGGGGACATATATGCTCCAATATCAAACAAAGTTATGTCATAGTAACACTGAAAGCAGAAAAGATAGGCAAACAGTTTATTTTGAGTATAGGTGGCAAAAATCATGTGATTGTTGAAAGGTATTTGGATCATGATGATTGAATACATGTACTGGTCTCTATATGAGCCTTGGTGTACAGGAAAGGGTTATTTGACTAAGAACTCCACTACTATTGTCCTATTCCAGGGTCTCCTTGGCGCTCTGCATATAAATGGCTTGAGTGCTTCAAGTTTCTCCTCTGGGATTAAAGCCTTTAGCAAAATGGGTTTGAATATTGGATCAAGTATCCTTTCTGGGTATTGCACTCTCCTTGTGATTTGCTTTCTGGTGTAAGATTTCTGCTTTTTATGCTGCATGTTTCCTTTTTTGAAAGTTTTCTGAAGGTTGGTAAAGTTATTTGGCTTAAAGTCTTCCATGACATAGGACAAGATATGCCATAGAGTTTAAAACAAGTAGAGAAGCTGAAAATTTTTATATGGCTGGGTGGTCTAGCTGGAATTTATTTTTAGGTGACAATGTACTCATAAATGGCTCCTTCCATATTGAGTTTCATGTGCTCCTGGGCAATCATTGTGTTAATATCATCAAGAACAGATTTTTCAATTAAAGTCTTTTTGAAAAGGCCCCAGTTTTTGTTCTGGGTTGGGCTGGCTTTAAATCATGCATCTACAAAATTGGTGGTAATCAATGAAGCTCTGAGTGATACAGTAGTGGTAAAAAGGCTATTACAACAACCAAAAATACTTCAGATTTAAACAAAATCATTTTGGATTTAAGCAAACTCCAAGTTGGGCAAGATTTAGGAATCAAATAATTTAAAATATTTTCAGTGAACAGACAAAATGTCAAATAATAAACAAAAATTCATTAACACAAAATACAAAATTATAGCAAACATCAAGCGGTGTAGTTTAAACCACAAACAAAATGAACTGACACAGCAAGTGAGATGGATGGATGCTGTTCCAGAGTATATTATAATACAATCAGGATTCATATGAGGCACTAACAGAAGGACTAAAATGAAACAAAATTTGAGCAATCTAGAAGCAAGATTCCACAAAGACAAAACAAAATGAAGTAACACAAGATGTGTAGTATGAGCAGCCTAAAATAGAAAAATAACAGTTTAAAAGCCAATGTACAGCTATCTCATTTAGGAACAGGGGCATTTGATTCATTTTCATGGCTCCTGATTTGTTTAAAATTGGTTTGAGAACCTTCCAAATATGGACTCAAGATTACAATAAAAATAAATCATAAAATTTTAAACTTCTACTTTTAGTGATTTTATCCTAGGTTTTATTTTAAGATGGTTTTCAATAGCAAAATTTTCAACAGTGTCAGCAGCCAAGCTAGCTTCAATGGAGGCAAGGCTCAGAATGTGGAGGCACCCGTTTACACCCAAGACTTTGAGGTGGGTAACAAGGAAGCTGAACTGTACCTGACCATCAACCCCTATGGCTTTGACTTGTTCAGTAGTCACACAGTGTCTAGCTCTGCCCCTGCTCCTGTACCCACCCCTGCACAAGCTGCCTGCCAACTAACCAATCAGGATGGCAACCTTGATTTGGAACATCTTCCTGCTGCTAGCCAACCTGCCCCCCATACACCCAATCAGGCTTCAGCTCCCCCAGCCCAGCGCCCCAAACACAGAATAATTACTGCCCAAATTCTCTAAGAAATTGTGGCACTGAACCTGCAGGGTCTGTCATGGGACCAGATTGCTGCCCAGTTGCAATTCACCCAAGCCACAATAATGCAGGAATTCAATAACTTAATGAATAAGGGGAATCTGATTGGGACAGCCAAGAAGCCAAAGAAGGCCCCTGAGTCCCAGATATCTGAGGCATACCCAATCATGCTTGACCTCCTTCAGTGGGACCCCAAGCTTCCCTTGACCCAGGTCCAGAAGCAGCTTGCGCACCATAACATATGGGTCTCCAAGTGCATGGTGCAGCTCTGGATGCATGAAAAGGTGGCTTCCATACGGGTTCTTACAAATTTTGCCAGCAACCAATGGGATGGCGCTGAGGATTCCCCATATGATATTGACATTGAGTCAACCCTGTTCCGATGCCTGACAAGCTTGTCAGATGGCATTATTTTCATCTCTTACTATAAGCTATCCCTAGCTTTTGAAAATTTTGGTGCCCAAGGAAGAGCCGCTGCTAAGAATGGAAAAAAGATGGTCAAGCAGGGGACTTTTATTGGTGTGTTCCTGGCTTCTTTGGCAAAGGGTTTTGTCTACTATTGGAAAAACCCTGATTTAACCAATGGCTACTAGTACAGCCACATCCTTGGTGGATTACCTGACTCCTGGGATGGCTCAAATTCCAAACACTGGGTTTTCTTGAGCCACCAGATGGAGGGTAGCTCCACCGCCCTTGAGGCCATCCAGGGACGCAGGCACTAGGCCTCTGTGTATCCAGATGGTCATGCTGACATCTATCTGGCTGATGTCATGTTCTTTAATATTGGAGATACACTCCAGGAGCGCTGCCCTCAGGCTTTCAATGACTTCTATCTTGGGGTCCTTGACCACAATTCTCTCTTTGGTCACCAAATGGTGGCTGACTTGTTTGCCCAAATGGTTTTCCGTGTGAACATGGGCAACTAATTATGTAAGGATAAGCGCCTCCAACCCTGTGCCACAGCCACCTACCAGCCAATCAAGTCAATGACAGATGAGGAATATGAAAAGCGGTATATGGTGGCCATCACAGTCAATCCTCCTGCCTCCACCCCTGCCACCACCACCCCTCACCTGCTAGCCCCACCCATCCAATCCCAGACCCCCTAGGCCAGCACCAGCTCTACGCCTTCCTTTCTGTGCTATCATGCCTAGTAGGCATCACTCTTCCTGTCCCAAATAAACTCCCTATTCCTATCTTCTATATTTATATTATCCTATCTTGAATTCCAACTGGTTATTTCTCTTTGCTTATAGTTGTTTTTATTCTTTATGTTCAGCTTATTTCTATAAAATCATATGTTTACTATGCCATGTATCTAGATCCAGAACACAGTTATTTTTGTCTCTTTAGAATTCAGCCCCTTGTGAAAATATTAACAACAATTTGGTGGCTGTCAAAATTTAAATTAGAAAATAATAGGTTAATTGTGGTTAGATAAAGTTGTTACTGATCCAAATTATAAACCTTGATGATAAAATTCAATCTAATCAGAAGTTGAGTGAGAAAGTGATTGTTGTGACATAAAGGGTTGTTCAATAATTCTTTATATCACAACAATCACTTTCTCACACAACTCCTGATTGGATTAAAGCTTATCATTTAGTGTTTAGAATTTGGATCAGCAACAACTTCTTCTAAACACAATAAACTTATAATTTTCTAATTTAAAGTTGGATGATCATCAAATTGTTGCTAATATTTTCACAAGGGGCTGTCTAAAGAGCAAAAATATATATGGTGATTATGGAAGCAATGCAAAACACAAAGCAAATAACACATATTGAGTAAACGTAAAAACATATACACAAAGTTTAAAAGGATGGGATGTTTTGTAAATAGGAAAAAAAACAAGGATAAACAAAGAGACAATATTATCAGAATAATACAGATTTTATTGGGGGGAAAGCTATAAAAAAATATGCAAAGGTTAGGGGGAAAAAGCATACAAGAGAATTGGAAATGCTTTTGAAGGATCTCAACTCAGCAATTGCTGAGATTAAGGAAATTAACCGCAAGGTCAAAGCAAAAGTGAAGTCCTCTGTCCTTGAAGGGAACAAAATTGACAAAGAATCTGCCAAGGCCTTGGTGGCCAAGAATCTGGACAAGTCCAAGAGGACCATCAAGTGCCTTCTCAAATTTCAGAAGATTGTAGTTGAGGGACTACAGTTTAAAGTACACACCCTTTCTGTGCCTTCTGTATGGGTTGATGACCCTGAGATGTATGCCAACCTGAAACCAGCCAAAGCAAGCAAAAGGAAAGAGATACAGCAAGTTGCTGGCTCAACTTCTTGCACCAAGAATGGCCAAGCCTGCCAAAGCCCCCAGCAAGGAGGAGACAGAAGAAGGTAACCTAAAAATCAAAATTAATAAAAATTTCAATAATTCTTACCTGTTTTTTTTTGAAAAAATCAACAGCAAACTATGCCAGGTCCTGGTCTTTTTTGTCCCTGCCATGTTTTACGCAAACTATGTTACTGATGTGGCAAGGCAGCTGGTCTTATCTCCTCCTGTTGCGTGCAAGCTGGAGGACCAAATACACAAGACCTTTCCAATGTTGCAGGAGGCATTATCTGGGCTGACACATAGCAAGGGGGCATCTGAGTGGGCAGTTACTGCCATCAAGGATGCCCAGTTGGTCTGCCTTTACCCAGAAGTCCTCAGTGGAGTTTACTGTGTAAACTTCATTGAGCTTGTTTGGGACATCCTGGAGATGCTCTCCTTCAAGAACATACTGGAGATGGGCTGGGCGCATGTGGCTGCTTGCTTCTGCTTCCCGTTGGAGCATACACACTCTTACCTTTTGGAGAACTTTGGGTGTGAGGTGGGAAAATTGGCTGTTGTAGATGCAACAGCCATAAAGAAGACAAAAATCCTCCTTGCTGACTTTGGGCTTTCATAGAGTGCTGGCAAGACAGGGCTCCCTCTGGCAATGGGTCTCACTTTTTCCAAGACCAAGCATGAAAAAATAGCACAGTTTTTAATAAGCTGTGTGATTTCACTTAAGCCTTTGCTGGGCAAATGCTTCATCTTGTGGTTTACCTGGGGTTCCTGTTCTACTTTGAGATGGTAGCCAACATTGTAGACCTAGACGGAGTCCTCCTTGAGATTGACAAGGCCAGGCTCTCCCTGGATGGGAAGAAGGTCCCCTGTGCTACAACTTGGTAGACCATGTAATCCAGGAAGCCCTGGTCTTGGATGGAATTTATAGGTTTGCAGCCCCGCCTGAAAAGCTGCTCCTGAACTCCCAACTCACAGTACTCTCTTTTACCAGTAGGCGCAAATATTTTAACAGAAGAGTATTCACTGTCCACATTATGGCAGTGGAGGTTGTGTCCATCTCCATTGAGGGGTGGGTACATACCTCCAAACCCATTATTGTTGCCAATAATAAAATCTCTTTTTCCCTCTAACTATATTTTACAATTTTAATTTCTTTACTTTTTTATAACAATAAAAGTTTAACTAACTTCTATTTTAGCAAACTGTTTTTATGAAGCAAAACTTACAGAAGGTCTTATTACATGGGAACTACTACAGTTAATAATCATATATAGTTTCAGCACTTTTGTTTAAACATCTTTGATTGCTCCCTCTTGGTGAATTAATGCCCCAAGTGATTCATCAAATGAGTCACCAAATGGCTCACCAACTAATCATTAAGTTGCTGGCACTACTAAAGTAATTTGCAGATCTGTTGAGATAAACAAAAAATTTCAGTCTAAAAACAAATTCAACTCAGTCTAAAAGCAAAATCAAAGTGGATCTGAATCTATTTTAATTTAATATAATTCCTTAATTTTCAATTTTGTTTTTAGAATGAGTTAAATTTGTTTTTAGAATGAGAATTTTTGTTTATCTTAACAGGTTTGAAAATTACTGTATCATTCAGCTATCTATTATAGGAATCAAGCAATCCAGATCCTAAGCAGAACGCAACTTGAATAGACCTTGTGAGTTAAGAGAAACATTACTCAGATAAGCTCCATGACTTCCATGACGTACATGGACAGTATGTGGCTTTCCATGATACTATATATTATCCTATATTCATATCCAATAAAGTATCATTCTTGTCTTAAATTTACCCTTTATCTTGTTTATTATACTTCCTAGAAGTATATACTCAACAGGATGTATATTTGGTTTTAAATGTTTCTTTTACAACTTTTCTTGACTATTTTTATTGTAACATTCTTTTATCATGGCCAATATAATTTTATGCAGGGTAACTATGGGCTAAAATTTTAAAACCATTAACTATTTTTACACATTTCACAGTGGGTTTCAAAGCTATGCTACCAAGCCAAAAAGCTAATATGTAAGCAAAAATAACTTGTCTGCAAACAAAATACACTTGGGTGCAAAGAAACCAATGCATCTATATCAATTAGCATTAGGTTTAGGTTCGCTTTAATTTTGTTCTGATATGCATTGATTCTTTTTTGCTTATGAGTTGATTTTGTTTCCAGATGGATTATTTTTGCTTAATTTTATAGCTTTGGAAACTACTTTATAGGATCACAGCTTATAGTTTATTTCTATTTTAAATTTTAATTAAACCTAAAATAGCTCTCAGACAAGGCAATTGTAGTTATTAAATATTGCTTTCTTGGGGCCCTTTGCTGTGAACACTTGTCATATACCTTACTAGTACAAAAATAGTGAAAATGGTGTGTACTGTTAGACTTCCTATAAAGATGATCTATTAATTGAATGTCAGGTGTCACTGAAAATAGGAATTCACTTTTCCTAAAGGTTGGTTTCTTTGAGCCTTCCTTTTGCCATTGGGCTATGTATATTTATGTTTTGTCTTGCTACATTGATCAAAGATATGAAAGACTTGGAATTTATTAACACAGGCACATTTTACAGATATGAAGTATTTATTGGTAGTGCAGTAATGCTTTAAAACACAATCAACTGTTTGAAGGAAACCCTTTGGGTGGTGTAGAAACTTGGAGTGGTGAGTCCAATCATCACTGACCTTTTCCACTAGTAGTTTGGCATGCTGAGGGTCTTCACCACAACAGGGAAAACCAAAAAATAAAAATAACCCTGAGATCTTTTCTATGGATACCATCAAATAATTATATGGATATATATTCCCTGTATAGTTTTTAACTTTTGAAAATTAAAAAAATACTGGTATTCTAGGCAATTTAAAATAGGTAAATAGAGATAAAGGTTCAACTTTTTATAAAAAAAAATCAGGATTAATACAGTTTATAGAAAAAAGAGTTATTGTTTTTCAACCCCAAAAATACTGCTTCCTGTTGATTGAATTTTTTAAACAACTTCCATATTTCCTCCAAGAAGGACCAATAATATTGTATTTTTAAAGCCAATATATTTATTTTTAGGGACAAATAATATTTGTGTGGTGATTTTTAATTGGATTTAGCAAGGTCAAAATTTTGATCTCACTTAATGGACCAGGCTTTTTGTTTAACCAAGTTTTTTAAATGGACTTTTTAACATACAACTGTTTTTGAGGGAGAATTTTTGATGATAGCCCGTTTAGTCTAACATGCATTGTAAAATTACTTTAAGCCTTGATTATGTCAGTTTGGATTTCAAAAGGTGTGCATAAATAATTTTTCAACTGGGAATTCAATTGTTCGTCTACAAATTTAAATTGATTTGACTTCCAAGCTGTTCTCTAAGTTTAGATAACTTAAATAAATTATGTATCATCTATGCTAATTTTAGTTAATAAATTGATTGACCTTCTAAGTGTATAACTTGCATAGTTAATGACAGCCTCTAGATGCTTTGGTTTGATTTAAGATGTAAATAAATATATAAGTGACTTTAATCAAAATAAGTAACAGTTTATATTAATCATAGCAGCCATTAATAACAAGGACATTGGTGTAATACTTTGTGGGATGTGATTGGATTGCAATTGATTTTAAAGGTTGATTATTAAATAGGCTAGCAATTTGCTTTATTTATATATTCATCATGAGTGAGCTCTAGCCTTACATTTTAAGAAGCAATCAACAAACAGTATTTGTTAAATATTAATGTGGGTTATTCAAAATAGGAATATTTTATGTTTGTGGGAAATATTGATTCAACCTGCTGAGTAGCTCCATTTGAAGGATGTTGATTGGACAGATAGAATGTTATATTCCCATGAAAGCTTGATCAGGGGTGGGATGTTGCACCCCTTTGATGCTTGGTATTTAAAGCATCCTATTTAATGTTCACATTAAAGAGATGATGTTTAGCTTTTCATTCTGATTTATAATTCTCTGTTTAAAAAAATAAAATATTTCCTGGTACTATGCAATCAATTGGCTCGCCTATTATAGAATTTAGCTATAAGCTGATCACTTCTCTCCTTTCAAGGGGATGGCATCAGCCTCCTAATATATTACACATGTTGTAATTGCTCTAGATCAGCACAGATCCAATGTTGATATAAATTAAGGGGATATGGCCTATCACTTTACAAATTTAGATTTAAATATAAATTCAATTTTGACCATGATTAGTAGAATATAATGGATAATTATTAAAAGCTTATAGTGGTAGGTTAAAACAGATATTTGCCACTTGCTCAATGATACTTGACAAGTCTGATTCAAGAGATAGGGTTCAGAAACCATTTAGTTTAAGGGTTAGCTTACAATAGGTGGGTAAAGTGTGGAATAAGCTTGAGATTTGCTGTGCTCACTCTGCTAAAGTGACACTTGGAATTACCTTCACATCTGGAGATACCACTATGCAGGAGTGGTGGCTAATATATGCTGTATCATGGAATTCAATACTGCTGACATTTACTGCCATTTTTTTATCTCTGTACAAGCATCTGACAGTGCGGTTTCGCGGTATCCAGTCAACTATTGCAAGTCTTGCTGCAACCTTTCTGATTTCCAACCTGCTTTTAATCACGAGAATATTTCCTTCTGAAATCCCTTGTTGGATAGTCCTTTGGTCATTGAACCTTACTCTTCCAATATGGCTGTTTGGAATCTTTGGCAAATTCTTTGTGTTTGCATTCAAGTATCATCAAGCACATAGCAGAAACCAGGGTTCCTCTGGAAAAGCTTCTTTTCTTGTTTTTTTAAGTCTTAAGTACACTGTAGCCTTTAAATTGACCTGTTTATTCACCCTATTCTTTATTCATGGCACAATAGCAGGCTCAATGCACATATTTATTCCACACCAAGCTCCTCTCCAGAACAATTGCATTTCAGGGCTGGGGCTGATTCCTGTAGAACTTGCCTTGATATACTTGAGTTTTGGTAGCCCAATTCTAATATTCACTCTATGGCCTGCAAAAGATGCATATCTTTTAAAGCTAGAACTCTACCTATTGTTTCTAACGGCAACTCCAATCTTGCTTCTTATTACTCTGTCTACTTTTTTGGAAAGTATTTTTACTCAAGTTCAGCCAACTATTCTAGTCCTTGTTTTCTTGTTTATTTCAGCTCTCATTACCCTTGGTGTCCCAAGCTATGATGTACTCCGAAGCTCGTTAAAGAAGACTCCGACGAACTTTGCCTTATTCCAATTAATGCTCAATGATCCTATACAATTTCTAGATTTTAAAGATTTCACGATATCTGATTTTACAATCGAAAACCCACTCTTTTATGAAGAGTACTCCCGGTTTCTCTCCAATCATCACAGGCTAGCAAATAAGCCAACTTTGCGCAATACGCATTCCTTTTTCCCTCGCTTTTTGAAAGGGTATTTGAGCAACCTTGACCATCTTAAAAAACCAAGGGCAGCTGATGATATGGAAGCCAACTTATGCCTAACCAAACCTGTCAACAACAGTCCTGGTTGCTCACGATCGGCCTTGAATGATCTAACCCCCCGGTTTTCTATATCTTCAGAAGAGGGACGGGAACTGAAGCGGCTTTATGACAAGTTTATTGTCCCGGGCGCCGAGTTTCAGCTGAACCTCCTTGGCTCAACGGTGCGGAAAATAAGTGTTCGATTCGAAGACAATAATCTAGAGCTCCACATGCTTGACCAGGTCATGGAAGAGGTTTTGGATAGCATGTACCGCAACTCCTTTGTGCGGTTTCTCAAGTACCAGCAGCGATGACTTGAATTTAAAATGAAGCTACAACGCTAAGCATATTCTAGAAATATAAAGTTAATTACATTCAACTAACCTCGACGTGTACTTCTCCAGAGCGAATTCTGAACTTCATATCCCAACTCCCTAATTTTAATTTTACATTTTTCTTCTTAAGTAGAGTTTTAACATACATGGCTGATAAGGGCCTGTTCTTTATTGTTACCATGTCATAAAACCTTTACTATTTTGTTTAGGTTGAGTGTTCATTATATGGGGTTTAACTGGGATGCCTCGGTAGACTTTCAAAGGATATATTTCCATCAATAGTTGGAATTTATTTAAAGGACATCTTAAATAAAGAAAACCCACGGATACAAGCTTTCCTTTAAGCTCAGGTAAACGTATTTTTTATATTGCAGCTAGGAGTACTCAAAGAAAACTGAGTAATCTATACGCTCCTTGTATACTCAACATTAAGCTTTACTTTACAGTGGAATTGGACATGCTGCACTGTCGGCCTGCTTTTCGGTAGCATGATTTTTTAGACTCTAGCTCTTAAGCTATAGCATAAATCTTTCTCCCGAGATTTCATACTCGACAAAAGAATGTATTTCTGCAGGTTAAAATTAAGAGGAATATATGGAAAAGTGCAACCGCCGCCATAAAGTATTGATAACCATATATGTGCACCTATGTGATATGGTGCAATAACTTTCCTACTTTTCAAACTTCAATTGATAGAACAAGTTCATCAGGACTTCTTTTACTCTGCGATGATGCTGTACCAATGAGTTCAGATCAGATCCTGATATGAGATCTATCTGAGTTCAAATCACTAAAGCAGTGTGAATTCCAACGCACACCTCAAACATTAAGCCCGTTTACCCTTACTTGCACCAGGAACTACTTTGCCATAATGAGGTGTATATGCAGTTTATTGTAGTCAATCAAGTATGAGGCAAATAATCAAACATGGTTAACATTTGCCACTAAAGCTAAGCAATTAACTTTGCCTCTGAAATGATATTTACTGTTGCGACCGAGCTTATTCCCCCGCCCGCTAACACATCTCACAACAAGCGTGGTGTGGCGGGCAGGATGCCAAAAGAACAAAGCTGAGCTACTCCTGCTTTGCCCTTTTATGGCATCCCACCTGGGTACGCTGTCCAGGTATCCTAGCTGATTTTTTTTTTTGCTTTTTTAGATTAGCTAACTTTTGAAATCTTTATCTTATACTATATTTGGTAAAAGGAAAGGTGTGTCAGGTAGGCTGCCAAAAGAGTGAAGCTGTGCTACGCTCAGCTTCACTCTTTTACAGCAGCCTGCTGGTATGTGTTTCCACTTATAGCTGGTAAAAAGCATTTAATGATGGCTGCCTGCTGGTATGTGATTCTAGTCTATAGTTGGTAAAAGAAAAGATGTGTCAGGCAGGCTGTCAAAAGAGCAAAGCTGTGCTACGCTCAGCTTCACTCTTTTACAGCAGTCTACTGGTATGTGTTTCCAGGTTATAGCTGGTGAAAAGCTATATTAAAGTTGGGGTGGGTTTTTATTTTCTGTAATTTAAATTATTTAGATATGGGTCTTAAAGTTTATCAAATACTGGTGAGTGAAAATCCATGAATGATTTTAGGATGCTAAAAGGGCAAAGCTGTGCTAACTAAGCTTATTCATGTATAGTTGCCTACCTTTATATTTTTCTGTTACTCTAGCAGAATTTTTCTAGATCAGAGAGTTGTTTTCTAATTTTTTTATTCTAGCTGTAAATTTCTGATTATTTTAAACACAACAGTTATTTTTTTGTTTGTAAAAATTAAGGCTTTAGTACTTTTGCAACTTACATTGGAGATGTATGGGTGAAAGCTTTTTAAATACTCTATTAAACTTTTACCAAGGTTTACTGTAGATTGTACTTTATATTATGGATTATATATTTTTGCTATTTAAGAGATGGTAATTAAATAATTTTTATTCTTATTTTGAAAGTACACCAATTTAGTAAACAATTTTTTATTTTAGTCACAATTTTTGAAATCCAGGGGACACATCAACAGATTTTAAGTACCATCAAGTGCATGGTATGAAATTCTCTATTTTTATTGTTTAGTTTACATAGCTTATAGGAAATCTACATTATCTTTATATCTCATTTTTTGACAGCAATGTGTCCTTGGTTTAGTTTGGCATTAAACTTTTATTCTATGATATGTGTTTTCTTTTTTGTTGTACCTATTATATTTAGTAGGTTGTTTAGATATGATATCTAGGGTTATGTTTTTTTTGGAAGTATGTGCTTTAGTTGTGGGCATAACTTAGAATGATTTGATTGTTTTCTATTTGCCTGGCTTCAATCTCTGTGCATACTTATCCTTTTAATTTATAACAAAAAGCACAGAATTAAAAGCCATTGCAATTAAAATCTTTTTTAACAGTAATGAAATTGAATTCTTTAAGGGTTTTCATTTTTTGGCAATGAAACTTTTAAAAAACATTTAAAAATAGAAACTTTTAATATATACAGTAGATGTAATTACATTAAAGCATCCTAATTTTAACATGATCTTTAGCAAAGCATTGACTTGTATATAGAGATTTTCTAGATTAAGATTAATATAAGGCAGCTAGTTGGATCAAAAAGAACTTAAACTTCCTTTAACTTAACACCATATAGAAAAGCTAAACATAAGCTATTTATAAAAGTTTCTCTGTGATCTATATTGTTCTAGTAGTTAAACCTGTCAAAATAGCCTTTTAAAGTAGAAATTTAAAGCTCTAGGCTAATTGAAAACAAAATAATCTAAAAATACTTATTATTAAATAGATTATTAAAAATAGTGTAAGTGATATTTAATTCTTTAGTTTATTACTAACATATATAACAAAAGTGTTACTTGGAACAAAAAAGACTTAAAAACAGACAATAAAAAATATTTGTAGAATACCTTATTAAAAGCAAATTATACTTACCAACCCAGGATCTGCTTTGGAGCAATGACCCAGGGTTTGAAATGTAGGTTAGTAATCTGGCAGTTAAAAGTTTTACCTAATCAAAGATCTGATGCTGGTAAAAAGGTTAATATAAAAAGGTTGGTGATAAATGAAAAACTACATAGCCCAAGATTGGCTTCAGGGTAAAAGTTTGGCTTTTTAAATCTAGACTGGCAATTTAGCAAAAAAACTTACCCACCCCAAGGTCTGCTGTGGACCAAGCCCATCTAAAAGGATTAAAGGTTAGTATTTTTAAGAAAGGGCTTACCTGAAATGCAGCTTGATTAAAAAATATTAGGGATTCAAAACATTTCTTACCATTCCCATGTTTAACTTCAGGGCAAAAATCTGGTTTTTAAATTTATGTTAGTAAATTTGATCTGTTAAAATGACTTACCCACCCCAAGATCTACTGTGGACCAAGCCCATCTAAAAGGAAATGAAGGTTAGTATTTTTAAGGAAAAGCTTACCTGAAATGCAGAACCAAATTGAACCTTGAATTGAATTAGTTTTTTTAAAAAATTATTACCTTTTTAAATCAAAGTTAGCTTTGAAACTTTTAAAACTAAGCTTACCTTTAATATCCTTGATCCACTATGCTTAAAACAGTTAGTACTATGTATATGTATATATTTCAAAGCTTACCTTTGATTTGTAGTAAAATGTTTAAATTTGAGTTGAGAAAGGTCAGTATTGTGTTTAGTGAAGCCTTACCTTGGCTATAATACTTCTAATCTTATCTTCTAGGCTTAAAATTGGCAAATCATACTGGATGATGGCATCTGATTCTTCCAATCATTATTAGTAAGTTTTTATATTTATTTTTGACTGTTTTACCTCTTAGTTAAACCAGACTAATTTATATCTGCTTCCCCTTATCTTTACTTTGATTGACACTGCCACAGGTAGGGATGCCGTGAGACACTGCCAAGCGTCCTGCAACTATTCCTGCAGCAGCATCTACTACCAAAACTTTACTATCATTTAGGCACAATTGTTATTGTTGTCAGCCCAGTTTGGATGTAAAAATTGGACTGATTTTCAAACCAAAAACATAGTAAAAAGCTTCCTCCAGGATGTGAGTGGTCTATACTAGATACACAGGGGGCACTCAATAAGTTTCTCCATGACGTGACAAATGGTATAGGCCAATCTAAGCACAATGTCAAATTGTGAGACACTATCTCCTAATTGGGAGTGTGGCAATTTGATGCGCTGATCCCTTGCTTAAGATATTCCCAACCCAACCCTTATGTTGAACCTGCCACTGTGCCACTCCCTGGCAGCCTTGTGGTTTCTTGATATAGTATACTAGGTGGTTGCCCTGTCCAAGGACAGATATAAAATTTAAATATAATATATTAATTCAATATAGCTCATTGTATTTTTAGACTGGTGTCAAGGGTCTGGATGTACAAGCATTCTGGCTACTTCCAACCTACTTAACATCCAGCCATTGCCTGATTTGGTGCCCTTTCAATATACCGTTTGACATACTGATAATGGTAACCAAGCAATATCACATGACTGTTCAAGTATCCAGTGGCTTGAACCCATCTTTCACATGACCAACCCCTAGGTTCAATCTAACTAAATCCCCACCACAGTCAAGTCTATATAAGTCTAAAGTATTATCCAACAAAATATACTTATCTTCTTTCTAAATCCATATTTTAAGCTTCCCTAAAGGGCGTTCCTCATCACTGGTAGCAGCTACAGTTTTTTGACCACACCCATGAAAGAGAAAATGACTGACCAAAACCTGACCCACCTTTGCTCATGTACTCAACCAGGCCACATCCCAGGAGACCTGGAAAACATACTTCCGCACCCAGAACACTGACAAAGATATACCTAGTGGATGCACCATATTTGAAGGTCTGGTCATGCCCAAAGCATGCACCAAGATAATTCAATACAGTTGCTCTCTTCAACCACAAACAAACACACAACCACCTATCACAGGTGAAGTAACCAACACCAAATACATTGATATCAACAAGTTATTTAGAAAAAACAAAGAAAAAATCATCAACTGGCTAGACCACACAGCCGCCAAGCTCTGCGCCAGCCGCATCCCACATGAGAAATAGGTCCAGGAAGCCAGCAAGTGCCTGTATGAGGCCGCAGCTAACTGGTTTGCCACCTGGGTTGGCTCACAAACTGACAATCAGCTTGAAAACTGGGAAGAGTTCAAAGAGGACATCATCCACAATTTCCGCGTCACCAACTCCCTCCAAGACATTGTAATACAGCTCAGTGATCTTCCTCAGAAAACCACTATTGCAGCTTATGCCAATGAATTTGAGGAAATACACCACAAGATCCAAAACCCAGCACAAGCTGATAATGTACATACCAGAGCCTCATTCATCAACAGAATGAAACCCTCTGTTGCTGCCCTCATCTGCCCAGAGGTTAATACCTCCATGCCTGCGCTCATTGCAGAAGCCAAGCACACAGAAAAACACGCAAACATGAAATATGCTGCACACAACAGCAATTGCTCCTCAAACAGAAATGGCAGAGAAAACAACAATGGCAATAAATGCCAAAATACCAACCATAACAACAGCAACTCCAACTGCAACAATGGCAATCACAGCCAAAGCGCAAACCGCTCCTGTCTCAAGAAAGAGGAGGGGGAACAAGCTTAAGTGCCCTTTATCCCCCCAACTTGACAAGAAACTTTACCAAGGCACAAACTTTGCTGCTCGCATCCCACGTGCCCCACAATCCTCCATTTTTATGAACATAAAAATTAAAGATCACTCACAACTTCTTATCTATCCATGCACTTACAAATCACATACACATAAACTTTTATTTGACTCTGGTGCAAAACACACTATGGTTAGCAAACCTTTTGTAACCAAGTACAAAATACCAGTTGTCAAATCCAACTTCAAATACACCAGAATGGCAGATAAATCAAAGGTTCTACTCAAAGGCAAACAACTCCCTTCAGAATTGACCTCCAAGGCATACAAACGTCTATCAAAGGAATTGTACTGAACAACATAAACTACAAAATTGTAGCAGGCATGGACTGGTTCACCCAAGTGAACCCCAGCGTATGTTGGAAAACAAAAACCATGACCATCAAATGCAACAGAGTTAATTTTAACATCCTCAAAGAACCCAATGACTTCATCCTAAGAGACACAGTATATGTCCAGGTCATAAACCAAGATGACTCAGAACATCTAACCAAAGATAGTACCCTCCACATAATGAGGTACACTGAGTTCAATAACATGCAAACAACCAAGATCCAATGCCCAGAACTTGTGGCACTCCTAAATGAATACACTCATGTATTCAAAGAAGAACTCACCAAGCTACCCCCCAAACAGGAGGTTAAACATGGCATTGACTTATGCAAAGCCATGCCCAAACCTGCACCCCTCTACAGACTCTCTCCCATGGAGACCCAAACCCTAAAAACCCATATTGAGGACAACTTAGCTAAAGGCTTCATCCGCCCATCTGAATCCCCATGGGGGGGCAGCAGTGTTCTTTGTAAAGAAAAAAGGAAGGCACTCTACATCTAGTAACTGACTATAGAGCACTAAATGCAAGCACAGTAAAGAATAAATACTCTCTTCCACTTATAGAGGATCTATTTGCAAGACTCTCAGGAGCCAATTTTTTCTCCAAAATTGACCTCACCTCAGGTTACAACCAAGTTAAAGTAAAGGAAAAGAACATACCAAAAACTGTGTTCTGTACACATTTTGGATCCTTTGAGTGTAGGGTAATGAACTTTGGGATGACCAACACTCCCATGACGTTTTTCACCATGATGAACCAAGCACTAAACGGTCTCTCAAATACATTATGATACCTTAACAATATCATCATATTCTCAAAAACAAAAGAGGAACACCTCACGCATGTCTGCCAGACACTTGATTGACTTGCAAAGCACAACTTTTTTGCAAAACCAAGTATCCAATTTATGGAAAAGTAACTCCTGTTCTTGGGCCACATTGTCTCTGACAGTGGCATCAAAGCAGATCCAGACAAAATAAATCCATAAATAACATGCAACACCCTATCTTTGTTAAACAAGTTAGATGCTTTCTTGGTATGGTAGCTTACCTAAGGAAATACATCAAAGACTGCGGAAAGCTCATTGCACCAATCAATGACTTAACCAAGAGTAATGTCAAAAAGAAATTCATCTGGACACCAGAATATGACAAGAATTTCCAACTATTAAAACGAGCTTTGATCAAAGCACCAATCTTGCAATACCCTAATAACAAAAAGTGCTACAAGCTCAAGTCAGATGCTAGTGATACTGCCATTGGCGCAGTCCTACGCATCTGCCAGCCAGGGCAGCAAGACTTCCTGTCAGTATGTTACAAAAGTAGAAAACTAATCAATGCTGAGCAGAGGTATCAAATACACAACAAGGAATTGCTAGCAATATATCACACATGCAAGAAATGGAGATGTTATCTAGAAGGAGATTTAAACGTCTGAGTACTAACTGACCATAAATCCTTAATCTATTTCAAAACTCAGAACGCACTTGCACGGCAACAAGCCAAATGGATGTCCCTGCTGGAGCAGCTCAATTTGGACATCCAATACAAAAAGGGGGCAGAGCTGGTCACGGCTAATGCTTTCTCTAGACTATGTCAGCCAAGAGATGATCATCCTGACCACCTGGACCCTGACTGGCCAAACCTATACAATACTGAGTATAAAACCAAAGGAAAAGACCCCTCAACACACCAACTGACCCATGATACATTAGTAAGGAACAAAAAGTATTTCCATGTATCAAACAGCACTGTATACCAAATCATTAACAACAAACATGTCCTGTAAATCCCACTTGCACAAAGAGTTGACACCATATTAAGACATCACCACCTACTAGGACATACAAAGGCTAACAACCTATACCTCACATTAAAAGAGATAGTTTGGTGGCCCAACCACAAACAGGATATAGTTGATGTTTTGAAAAAGTGCACAGTGTGCAAGAAGTACACCAGCACAAAGGCTCCCCAGCCAACAATCAACCCAGTACCAGACCCTGAACCATTCAAGGTTTGGGGGCTAGAGGTAGTGGGCCCCTTCCCAAAAAAAACCAACATTTCTTAATTGTAACTATCAACTTTGCCACACGCTGGCCCATCTGCTGGGCAACAAAGGACAATAAAGCAGAAACCATCAACCATTTTATTAACAAAGCAATCATATCCAGCTATGGCACTCCAGACTACATCATAACTGATGGAGCAACAGAGCTGTCAGGTCACGTAGTAAATGACAACTTAAAATCCAAAAACATTAAACACTCCACAACCTCTCTGTACAGGCCACAGGCCAACGGCAGAGTGGAACACCTCAACGGCAGCCTTATCAGGACCCTAGAGAAAATAATGGATGGCAAAGCCAAAGCCACATTGCCACTATATGTGAAACATGCATTACTAGTATCCCAAGTCCACACCAACCAAGGGACAGGCTATTCACCGTTTGAGCTAACCTATGGGTAAAAACCAGAAATAATCACCTGCAACAAACAGCCATACATAAAAATACCCCCAGGGAAACCCCCCCACAGTAGAACAAGCACCAAATCTACAACACATCCGCCTCAAAGCTAAAATAGCAGAAATAAAGAGGCTCAAAACACAAAAGGTAACCTCCACAGAGGAACCACTTCCTATCAACTCCCCCTTCTGGGTTCTAGCTGGCAACAAAAAGAAACTAGACTCAGTTTACAGAGGACCAGGAAGAATCATCAAGTACAGACCAGATCACAACACCTATCTAGTAAAGTTCTAAGGTGACAAAACCCCAATTGTCAAGAAATACCACAGAACCCGTCTCTGCCTCAGTAAAGGAGAACACTTGACCAGACTGGTTCCAACTAGTAAACAGCTCCAGGAGCATCAGGCGGCAGCCGTGAAAACAAAGCCCCCTCCTGATGCACCAGAGTAACCCCTTAAGGGGCGGTGTGTCAAGGGTCTGGATGTACACACATTCTGGCTACTGCCAACTTACCTAACATCCAGCCATTGCCCAATTAGGTGCCTTTCCAATATACCGTTTGACATACCAAGAATGGAAACCAAGCAATATCACCTGACTGTTCAATTATCCAGTGGCTCAAACCCATCTTTCACATGACCAACCCCTAGGTTCAATCCAACTAAATCCCCGCCACAGTCAATTCTATATAAGTATAAAGTATTATCCAATAAAATATACTTCTCTTCTTTCTTAATTCCATATTTGAAGCTTTCCCAAAAGGCGCTCCTTATCACTGGGATTAGTTATTATAGGTTAAGTTTAATTTTTAATTTAAATTCTATCTTAAAAGATAATTTTAACATTATCTATTTAAAATCAAATGTTGCAACTGAACCAATGAGAGTTCAGTACTTGGAATTGGGGAAGACAACAGTCCAATAGGAAAGGACAGAATAATAAGAATACGGTATCATTTATTGTAGGATATTGTGATTAATATACTAAATGGGGGAGCCACAAGGCCACAAGGGGGTGACATAGTGGGGAGTTCCGTGTAGGGTTTGGAGCCAAGGAAAAACTTGTGCAGGGATCAGCAGGTCAAATTGGCAACGCTCCTAATTAGGATGAAGTACCTGCCATTTGACATTGCCATCAGATTAATTCATAATGTTAGATACGTCAAGGGGCAACTCATCAAGAGCCCCCTGTGTATTGTAAGATACATTAGCAGGCAAGGCACAAAACTTGGTTGCAACACCCCCCTTGCTCCCTGCTTGTTGTCAGGCACCAGGACTGGAGTCTGCAGAAGGTCTTGGAAGGTCCGCACAAACAACCTTTGTGTGGGGATGGCACAGCAGAGACGCAAGCAACCATGGTGAAGTTTCTTGGTGTTTACCTGGGCATCCTCAAGTTGGTAGGTGTGATTGTCATAGACAGCAGCTACCTTGAAGGGCCCTAGGTGGTTGGGTTCTAATTTGGCATAATTGGGATTGAGGGTGTAGACAAGGTCACCTATGGCGTATCTAGCTTTTAGGTGTTTTGTCCCTCCTGCAATCCGCTTGTGTTTGATCTCTTGGGCTTTGGCACGACATTTGTCTAGGGAGGGAGTTGGCACTAAGGGGGGCTTTTTGGGAACCTTGGACTGTAGTTTCACCTGTTCAATCCCTGTCAGACCATCAGGTGTTCCAAAGGCCAGGGTGTTAGGGCTGAACCCAGTGCCCCTGTTGATTCTTGCTCGCAGGATCAGTAGGGCAGTGAGAAGATGTTCAGTCCACGCAGTATTAGGGTGCTCTTGTGAGATCTTGGCAATCAGTTGAACCAGGGAGCCATTTAACCGCTCCACACATCTGTTGGCTTGCAGATGGTAGGGGGTTGTGACTATATGTTGGAGCGCGTTCTTGACGCAGTATGCCTTCACAATGTGTCCAACAAGTTTAGGCCCGCCATCTGTGATAAGACGCTTAGGTCGCCCAAAGCAAGCCACAATCTCCTTGCCAATAAAGCAGGTAACGGTGGTGGCAGTGTGGTTGGTTATGGCCACTGGCCAACGCATGAAGTAGTCAATAGCAGTGATAATATACTTCTTACCCAGTCTGTCTTTGGGAAGCAGTCCTATAATGTTGAGGGCCCACTGTTCAAAGGGTTCCATAGCCTTGATGGGTAGGACAGACTTGGGAGGTGCAGGTTTGGACGTATTCTTCTCACACAACACACACATCTCAAGGAGGTCCAAGATGTCTTGGCGCATGCGCGGCCATCAGACCTTATGTTTCATAATCTCAAAGAGGTTACACCTCTGATGTGACCCAAGGTTTGGTGGTAGTGCAAGATGGTGTCCCCTTGTTGTGTGGTGGGAATGTACAGCGTCTTTTCACCTGTCTCTGCCCAGCGGCAGACGTTAACAGCATTGGTGGTGAACTTACTCTTGCTGTCCTTCAGTTTGGAGATGGTGACTGAGTTAAGGCCCTCTTAGCAGGTCGCCTCAGGGCGCAGGTAGAGCATGGGTCAGTCTGGGTCCAAACCGTTGTTCCCAGTGATGGACGCTACATAGAGTTATGAAAGAGCGTTGGCTGTGATGAGTTTCTTTCCAGGCTTATATTTGATGTGTAACTGATAGGGGGATAGATGCTCAACCCATCCTGCTTGGCGGCGTGTCAAATGGGACTGCATGTTGAAGTACTGGAGCGACTTGTGGTCCATCAGAACGCGGGGTGGAAAGGTCGCACCTTTCAAGTAACAACGCCACTTCTCAACGCAGTGTACAATGGCTGCCAGCTCCTTGTTGTGGATGGGATAACGTTGTTCCAAGTCAGTGAGTTTCCTGGACTCATATGCTACGGGGAGGAAGACGCCA
The DNA here is from genome assembly GCA_014839935.2 of Entomophthora muscae. Classification (NCBI taxonomy): domain Eukaryota; kingdom Fungi; phylum Entomophthoromycota; class Entomophthoromycetes; order Entomophthorales; family Entomophthoraceae; genus Entomophthora; species Entomophthora muscae. Next base: position 35,485 of record QTSX02003056.1, on the reverse strand, counting down.
TTGTCAGTTTCCACCCTTAGCACACCCCCTATGGCCCTGTCAGAGGCGTCAGTCTCAAGTTTTTACTGTCAATTTTGGTTGGGAAACTGCAGTACTGGTGCTGTTGTGAGCCTTTGCTTCAACGTCTCAAAGGCTTGATCTCTGGCGGGGGTCCAATGGAAGCACTGTTTGGTATTGAGGAGCTCGGTGAGAGGTACAATTAGTTCCCTGCAATTGGGGATGAACTTGCGTACATAGGCAACCATGCCCAAGAATGTCTGCACCTGGCCCAATCATCAGTGGGGGGCAACATGCTAGTGATTGCCTTGATTTTGGCAGGATCAGGCTTTATCCCTTGGGCAGAGATGATTTGCCCAAGGAATAACAACTCTGACTTGAGAAACTCAAATTTGGAGGGTTTAGCTTTTAGCTGGTTTTCCCGAAGGGTGTTGAGGACAGCACAGAGGTGTTGGAGGTGCGTGGTTTGATCTTGACTGAAGACAATAATGTTGTCAAGGTACACCACCACACACTTTCCAATCAATTCCTCAAAGGCTTTTTTTCATCAACATGGCAAATGTGGAGGGAGCGTTGATCATTCCAAAGTTCATGACACAACACTCAAACAACTCATAGCGTGTGCGGAAGGCAGTTTTTGCCTCATCCCCTGGTGCAATGTGGACCTGGTTGTACCCTGTAGTGAGATCAATCTTGCTAAAGACCTTTGCACCTGCGAGTGTATCAAACAGGTCGTCAATCAGCGGCAGGTGGTATTTATTTTTAACTGTCACCTCATTTAGGGCGCAGTAGTCTGTGACCAGGCAAAGGGACCCGTCCTTCTTGGCTACAAAGAAGACCGCCACCCCATATGAAGAGAGCAAGGGGCAAATGAAGCCCTTATCAAGCGCGTCCACAAGGTGCTGGAGGAGGGTTTCATTTTCCTTTGGTGTGAGACGGTATAGTGGTTGTGCTTTAGGTAACAACCCTTGAAGTTGTACAGCGTGCTGGATCTCCAAGGGTGGAGGTAGTTGTTCAAGTGTCTTACTGAATACATCCCTGTACTTCTCGAGGAGTGCAGCAAGCGCTGGAGGTGGTGAGGAGGTCAAGGGAGGGACTGTGGATGGTTCAGCACAGATAACTTTGACTGAGCATTGGTTAAAGTCTAGTTTCCCCCCTTGAAATTGTATGAGCCTGTCTCCATTATTCTGACAAACACAGTATCATGGAGTAACTTGCTCATTTCCACAGGGTAAATCTGGAACCCCACCCCATTTCTGTTGAGGGTGATGACAGAGATATCCCAGTTAATGTAGGGACAGTTGTGCCAAAGCCAGTCAAGACCAGCAATTACATTGTGGCTGAGCCCTGCCATGATTGGCCCAGAGAGCTTAACCTGTATGTTCCCCATTCTCACAGAGAAGGGTACCGTCTTGTGGGTAATTGCAACTCTGCGGGAGTCAGTCACTTGTACTGCCTTGAACCTTCTAGGCACTTGGTCTAATTGCTGAGAGTCCTTGAACGCCTGGTCCACCATAGTGTGGTTGGCCCTGGTATCTACCAGTAATTTGTGGGTGTTCTCACAGAAACAGAAGGGATAGGACAAGTGTGTTACTTTATTTGAGGAGTGGTTTGCTTGCAATACAGGGTCATCACTGTGGACTTGAAAGACATCCAGGGTTTTGATTTCATGAATGTTGTAGTTGCAGAGATTTTTTGCAAGCAGGGATTGAGAGAATGGTTCAGGTGGGTTGCAAGGCCTCTTGTTGCTACAACCCCCAGGATTTTCCCTGATCTTTGATCTGCGCTAGCTGAAGCTCCCCCTTGTGGGGGCGTTTAGTCCCATTATTCTGCTGATGGGGCTGGCGGCGGCCTACTTGATTGTGGCCACTGCCAGGTGTAGTATGTGGTTGGGATGGAGCATCACTGGTACAGCGGAAGCCCATTGAGGCCTGGTTGTTAGCCTCCACAATGGCTTTATAGCAGTTGTTGATGGAGGTACAACAACCTACAGGGACCCACTTGCAGATATGGGGTTTTAACCCATTGATGATGAGAGTGAGTAGCATTGCATTTCCGTTGGTCACGGCTTTGAGGGAAATAGCAAGTGCTTGTTGCCAGGCAGCAAGGTACTCAGGAACAGAACCAGTTTGTTTGATTGCTAGAAGAGGGGTTCCCACAACAATGGGGGAGAAGGTTTCACTGTAGCAGGACTTGGTGGCGTCTTGGAATGCTGCCCAGGTAACGTCAAGTTCCTGGCTGGCCCAGTTGGCAAACCACACAGCGACAGGCCCCGTGAGGCAACCAGAAGTAGTGGCAACCCACATGGGCTCTGGGACCTGACAGATGCAAAGGCGGGTTTCAGTAGATTGGAGCCAACTTACAATGTTGGGCCCCTCAACGCCACCAGCAAAGGATTCTAGCTGAAGGTTCAGCATGCACTGGGACAGATCTGACTGGGGTGGGGTGACGCTGGCGTCACACTGTCCAAGGCGGAGCCAATTGTACACGCTGGTGAGAACTAGATGGTCTTGATAGATGACGTACCCGTCAGGGATGTCCCCCTTGGGGATTGGCAGGAAGGTCTCTTGTTGGGGAGTAGCCATACAGCCTGTACTCTGTCCTTTCTTGGGGGAGTTTTGTTTTAGGTAGGTCGTAAACCTACCGCTGCTATCACTGTTGCAACTGAACCAATGAGGATTCAGTATTTGGAATTGGGGAAGACAACAGTCCAATAGGAAAGGACAGAATAATAAGAATAAGGTATCATTTATTGTAGAATATTGTGATTAATATACTATATGGGGAAAGCCACTGGGCCACAAGGGGGTGGCATAGTGGGAAGTTCCATGTAAGGTTTGAAGCCAAGGAATAACTTGTGCGGGGATCATCAAGTCAAATTGGTAGTGCTCCTAATTAGGATGAAGTAACCGCTATTCAATATTTTCATCAGATTAATCCATAACGTTAGATACGTCAAGGGGCTCATCAAGCGCCCCTTGTCTATTGTAAGATACTTTAGTGGGCGATTCTGGAAACTTGGTTGCAACACACTGTAGACAGTGGATACATCCTGATTGAAATACTCCTGCTGCTGGTGAAAGGTAATAGGGTCTTGTGGGAATGGAGCAGCAGCTTTTCAGGCAGGGCCACAAGCCTGTAAATACCAGCCAGGACCAGGGTGTCCTGGATAACATGGTCAACCAAGTTGTATCTTGGGGGGACCTTCTTCCCATCCAGGGAGAACCTGGCCTTGTCAATTCCAAGAAGGACCCTATCAAGGTCCTTGACGTTTGCACCCATCCCAAAGTAGAAGAGGGATCCCAGGTAAACAACCAGATGAAATCTTTTCCCAGCAAAGGCTTCTATAAATTTACACAGTTTGTTGTAGTCAGCACTAATTTTCTTTTTGTGCTTGGTCTTGCCAATTATTAGATCCATTGTCAGAGTAATCCCTTTTTTTGTTGGCACTCCAGGCCAGCCCAAAGTTGGCAAGGAGGATTTTGGTCTTCTTGACAGCTGTTGCGTCTGCAACATCCCAATTTACCCACTGTGCACCCAAAGTTCTCTAACAGGTAAGACAGGGCGTGCTCCACCAGGAAGCAGAAGAAAGAAGCCACATGGGCCTGGCATATCTATGGTACATCTTGGATGGTATTGTTGCCAGGAAGTCACAAAAAGCTCAATGAAGTTTACACAGTAAATTCCACTGAGGACCACCAAGTCAAGGCGGACCAATTGGGCATCCTTGTAGGCAGTAACTTTCCACTTGAATGCCTCTTGGTATGGGAAAGCCCAGCCAATGCCTTCTTGGACATTGGGAAGGTAACATGAATCCTATCCTTGAGCTCCCTCAGGACAGAGGGGCAGAAACAGCTGCTTTGCCATGTGAGTGACATAATTTGCATAAAATGTGGCGGGGACAAAGGGGACCAGGACCTGGCAGATTTTGATGTCTATGTTTTCTAAAAAAACCAGGTAAGAATTATTGGATTTTTATTAATTTTCTTTATTAGATTACCTTCTTGGATTTCCTCCTTGTCTGCAGCCTCATCTGGCTTGTCCATTCTTGGCGCAAGCACTTGCGCTGGCAATTCAGTATTCTCTTTGCTGATGCGCTTTGCTGGCCTGAGATGTGCATACATCTCAGGGTCATCAACCCAGAAGGAAGGCACAAAGAGGGCAAATGACTTAAAATGGAGACCCTCAACTACTGTCTTTTTAATGTTGAGTAGGCGCTCAATTGTCTTCTCAGGGATATCTGGTATTTTGGTCATTAGAGCCTTTGTAGACACCTTGTCTATTTTGTCCCCTTCAAGGACAGCAGACTTCACTCTGGCTTTGACCTTGCAGTCAATTTCTTTGATCTCTACAGTTGCAGAGTCAAGGTCTTTAATCAGCTTCTCCAATTCTCTCATTGATTTTTTTACTAACCTTTCTTTATATTTTTTTAGCTTCCATCTCAATAAAATCTGTGTTGCAACATCTTTGACTACTCCCTCTTTGGGAATTAACGCTCAAAGTAGATCACCAAATGATTCACCAAATGGCTCACCAACCAACCAGTAAATTGGTGGCACTACTATCAGTCAACCATCTATTACAGGGATCAAATAATCCAGATCCCAAATGGAACACAACTTGAGTAAGTTTCATGACTTAAGAGGAACATTACTCAGATAAGCCCCATGACCTCCATGATGTACATGGACAGTATGTGGCTTTCCATGATACTATATATTATCCTATATTCATATCCAATAAAGTATCATTCTCTTTTTAATCTTCCCCTTTACCTTGTTTATTATACTTCCCAGAACTATATACTTGACAGTGTAGCACAGGTAGGTTATCCATACCTACCCAACTCAAAGGAAAAATTTCTCCTAAGAAAAGAACCTAAACAATGTCACTCCCTAACGGCTGGAGAGATTACAAAGTAGGATAAGACATTCACCCAGGCCTTATCATCTACAACAACAAACTTGTACCCATTGTCCAGTACAACACTCTCAAAGCCCATAGACTTTTCCCCACTACGCCAACCACAACAGCGCCTACGCAACCTGAGATACCCAATATTGTGTTTCAATGCTTACGTACTGCTGAAATTGGTGCCTTTGCAGGTCTAAGCCATGAGAATGCCCCTCTTTGGATCAACAGCACTGAGAGCAAGTTTGAACAAGTAGAATACCCCCAAAGGCTCTGGGTCAGCAAGATTGCCCTCCGCGTCACAGGGACTGCTTCACATTTTGTAACCAAATGGCTAGCCCAACACCCTGACCAAAAGGAAAATTGAGAGGTGTTCAAGGCCGCATTCCTCAAAAAGTTCTCCATGAAAGACTTGGACGTGGTTATCATGACAGAACTTTGAACCTTCAAAATGACAGGAATTATTGAGGACTACATTGCAGCATATGAAGGGTTACAAAACTAAGCTCCCAACACCATCAAATTTGACAGACCTGGACCACAACTGGACTTCTATAACAGCCTCCTCACACATATCTAACATCAGTTTGAAATGACCTGCTGCAGGAACCTCAAAGATGTATTCTTGGAAGAAAAATACGCAGCTTAGAAATCTGACAATCTACACACAAAAAACAAGCAAAAGAAAATCCCACTACAAAGAAGGACCCTCACCCCAATAAACAGAACAACCTAGCCAACAGCTCCCATCCTCAAAACAGAAACTGTACTTCGCAGGCTAACCAAGCAAGTAATTAAGACAAAAACAAGGAGGGAAAAACTCAGGGGAGTGCTTAGGCAAGCTGCCCTCTCCCAACCCACAATACTTGTACAGGGACCAGGATGTGGACTCAATAACCACTTTCCAAGTACCCTCCAGCAATCCTCTACTGTTTGCCACCCAAACTGGAAATAAACTCCTCACTTATCCTTTCTGCTTTTGCAGATATCAGGGCACAGTATTATTTAACACTGGAGCAGATCAATCCCTTGTTGACAAGAAGTTTGCCATCCTCATGAAATTACCAACAGTCCAAAGCAACATCAAGAGAGTTATCATGGCAGACAACAGAAGCACACCAGTCAACAAAGAAGCAAAACCCTTCTGCGCCCAAATCAAAGACATGCAAACTAAACTTAGTGGTCCTATCATATCAATCCCCAAATACAATATTATACTTGGCCTGGATTGGATGAGAAAGATCAAACCTCACATTGACTGGGACATTGCAACCCTCACCATACAACAAGGCAAAGCACACCGCCATGTCTACCTAACCCATCTTGATACACTTATGAGAGACCATAAGTTTGTGAAAATCATGGAAACAGAAGAGGAAACTGACCCCAGTAAGATCAATTGGAACACCTGCACATATGAGATTATCTATTTTAAGAATATGTAAACCCAATGTGAAAAGGACTATATCTGAGATCAGCTTGTCAGTGAGTTCCCTTCAGTCTTTCAAGAAACTCTACCAGGGTTATCACCTGACTGTGGCATACAACACAAAATCAATCTCAAGGGAAGTATATCCAAAGAATGACTCATCTACTGCCTTACACCCCAAGAAGACAATGCCCTGAAAGCCTATTTGGACAAAGCGCTAAAAAAGGGCCTCATTAGACCCTCAAAATCATTTTTGGTGCCGCTGTCTTATTTGTGGCAAAGAAAGACAGAGGACTCTGCCTAGTCACAGACTACAGGGCACTCAACAAGGTCAAAATAAAGAACAGGTATTCCCTGCCACTGATTGATGATCTTTTTGATGCCCTGGAGGGTCCCAAATCTTCACAAAAATTGATTTGACAGCAGGCTATCATCAAATTTACGTAAAGCCTGAAGAAATTCCAAATATCACTTTTAGAACCAAGTACAGATCTTCTGAGTGTGTTGTCCTCAATTTTGGCATGACAAAAGCCCCTAGCACCTTTGTGACCTTCATGAACAAGGTTTTCAAAGAACACATTGGAAAGCAAGCAATCATATACCTGGACAACATAATCATCTACAGTCAAACCCTAAAGCAACACTGGGAAGATCTCTGCCTGGTCCTCTGCACCCTAAAAAAACCAACTCATTGCCAAGCCATCAAATTGTGACTTCTTTTTGGCTGAACTCCCATTTCTTGGTCACATTATCAGCAAGGAAAGAATCAAACCAGACCCAGAAAAGATATGTACCATAACTGAAATGTCAGCCCCCAGAAATAAAAGCAAACTCTGTACAGTAGTTTTAAAAGCTATGGCAACAAGCAAAATGAACTCAGATTTAAACAAAATCCAACTAGCAGGTTAAAATATACACTCTGTTAACAGGGATTTTTGGCATTAATGGGTAAAATGGGTCAACACAGCAAAGAAGGACTCACGCGCAAAACAAAACCATTCAAAATGTAATCCAAAATACATGGATTCACATACAGAATGATGTGAGTTGGCTTTCAGTGTACATATGTTTACTATGTGAATTGGTGACAAAATACACCCACACATGGTGCGTCACAACTCAATCCAAAAACAAAACATAATAGGAACTCAAAAAATAAACAAAATCACTCACACAGTTTGTGCAATGGATTGAAATCAAGAATGATACCAAGGCATCTAAAATAAGACGCGAGATCTGAAATATAAATTTTAAAAATATTGTGTTGGGTGCTTAATTTGGCAAAAAATATGAGAAAATGGGTGAAAATTATTTTGGGTATTCAAAAATGGGTGTTGTAAACCAGAAATAACTAATTAAGAAATAAAAATCTATAATTGGGATATTGGGTAGGAAAAATATTAATTAAATATCCATATTCAGATAAAAGCAAAAAATAAAATTAGGGAGTGACTTAATTAAAATTTATTTAGTATTTTATTAAATTTTAAAATGAAAGGAACACAACATCAGAGTACCAATGCACCTGTTGTGCGCCACAGTTATGGTTGCCCCCGCGGGTCAAAGAATAGACTAAGTACAACACAAGTGCCTACTCAGGAGGGAGGCGGAAGAGGAGAGTTCCATAGTGACGCTGCACTGACACAGCTGGTTCAAGGAGCACAAGCTGCTAGGGTGCAGAGCATAAACCCTTGGGTCCCAAAGCCAACCTGGAAGCCAACCAAGGTCACCACTACCAAAATGGTTAGAAACAAGGAGGTAGAACTTACTTTGTATGTGTTTGACGCTATGTACCAGCAAGAGTTGGTCCCGTCATTCCATGCTGGAGAAGGTGAAGCCTGTACTTGATACTAGCTATGAGCCATACATAAGTGATGGCAATCAGGAGGACAACAAGGAGCCTGAGTTCTTTTAAACTAATGAGGGACAACTGGTGCGCAAGAAAGTTGCAGCCTTCTACAACAAGGTGCCTATGCCCTGTGCCTTGCCCAATGCCAATGAGTCAATCCCCACCGCTAAAAAGCCCGCTCAGAAGCGCATCCCTGACGTCAAACGCATCATCCTGCTTAATCTAATGCGTGAATCAGGCAATTACAAGGCAGCCGCAGCCATTGTTGGGGTGGATCCCAAGTACGCCTCAAAGACCTTCAACAAGTTCCTCAACACGGGTTGAGTCCTTGCCGCGGAGAAATCCTTGCGCATGTTGACCATGCTCACAAAGGAGCACAAATGGGCAATCCGCCAGTGGATAACCTGAGATTGCCATCTTGAACTGGCAAATATACAGGCCATGGTCAAGTCTGCTTTTGGGGTTGAGGCCTCAATTTTGTTCTATTATCATTTGGTCAAGGGAATGCAATTTTCCTGGAAAAAACTTGGGGTATCCCCATACAATTGGAACAGCCCAGCCAATATTGAGACCTGGAGAAAATACACAGAGGTGTATACTGCCCTAAAAGCCAAGGGGAGAGTCAAATTTTACTACATTGAAAAATCAGCATTTGCCTCGTCAATGTGCAATGAGTATGGGTATGTCCCCAGAGGCTCCAATGACGGGATGGCTTGGCATGCTGCAGTCTGCGCCACAGCCTATTTGATGGTGGCTCTCCTTGGTCCAAAGGGGGTTGAGCTCTACCAAATGATATTGGGATCTCACAATAGCCGTACCTTCTTGTCATTCCTCCAATTGGCCCAGGAGCACCTGAGGCGCACAAGCCCGGGCTTTACCAACGTAATTGTGCTGGACAATGTTGGTCTCCACAAGGTGGTGGATATTCTTGAAGAATTTCCATCAATTGACACAAGCATTGCAGTGGGCCCCCAGCAATTGGCCACGGCAAATATGCGCCTTCTTTTCCTCCCTGCCTATTTGCCCTTCCTAAATCCCATTGAGGAAGTCTTTGGGTGGCTCAAGCAAGTTGTCAAGCGTAGGAACCCCAACTGGGACAGAGGACCTTTTTGATTTGCTGCAGGCCAGGATCCATACCCTCCCAGCTGAGACCGTGGCCAAATTCTATGGCCACACTGATTTGTTTATCCCCGCGTGCCTTGAAAATCAGCCAATCAATTAAAGGCTTAGCTTATCCCACTTTTTTATATATCCTCTAATTTACTAATCAAGATTCATTAACTAAGATTTTATATTTAGATGTTTCCAAGCCCGCAATCACATTCAGCAGCACCATCAATGAAGGTTAGCAATTTATTTATTCATAATCATTTTTATTATTGCATCCAAGGGTATCCCAAACGCTTGATAATGGATTACGCAAACACATCAATATCATTTTTTGCAAATAAATATAAAAAGGAAACTAAAAAAATGTAAATCATACAAATTAGAAGTAGATTTTATTGACATATATTATATGCTTTTATTAAAACCTTCCCTGGAATTTATTTTTTAAATAATGTTTGCTAAAATATTATTTTATAAAATTATTAATTATAATAAAAATAATCTAAAGGGTAAATATATTTATTGGAATAGAGGATATATTAGGAGCGCCTAATATGGGTTTTGCAGTATGTACCCAGCCCACAATGGAGGTGGCGCACAACCTCTACCGCCACACCGTGGACAGTGGATACACCCTGGTTAAAATACTCCTGCCTGCTGGTGAAAGGCAGAATGGTTAGGTGGGAGTGAAGCAGCAGCTTCTCAGGCGGGGCCGCAAACTCGTAGATTCCAGCCAGGACCAGGGCGTCCTGGATAACATGGTCCACTGAGTCATATCCAGGGGGGACCTTCTTCCTGTTGAGAGCATGCTGGGCCTTGTTGATCCCCAGAAGGACCCTGTCCAGGTCCTCCACGCTGGCGCTCATTCCAAAGTAAAACAGGAACCCCAGGTAAACAACAAGGTGAAGCCTTTGCCCAGCAAAGGCTTCCGTAAACTTGCATAATTTATTGTATACTGCACTTATTTTTTTCTCATGTTTAGTTTTGCCAAAGGTAAGATCCATAGCTTCTGGGACCCCTGTCTTGTTGGCACTCCAGGCCAGCCCAAAGTCCGCCAGGAGGATTTTAGTCTTCTTCACGGCTGTTGCATCCACAACAGCCAGTTTTTCTACCATGCGCCCAAAGTTCTCCAGCAAGTAGGACAGGGTGTGCTCCACTGGGAAGCAGAAGCAAGCAGCCGCATGAGCCTGGCCCATTTCCGGTATATTCTTGAATGGGAGTGTTGCCAGGACGTCCCAAAACACACTCAATGGAGTTTACACAGTAAACTCCACTGAGGTTAACCGGGTCCAGGCAGACAAGTTGAGCATCCTTTTAGGCAGTAACTGCCCACTTGTATGCCCCCTCTTCATGCATCAGCCCAGCCAATGCCTCCCTGGACATTGGGAATGCACTGTGAATCCTATCTTTGAGCTCCTGCAAGACAGGGGGGGACAGGAAAAGCTGCTTGGCCACGTGAGTGGCAAAATTTGAGTAGAAGGTGGGGGGAACAAAAGGAACCAGGACCCGGCAGAGTTTGCTATCAACATCTTCTAAAAAAAGGTAAGTATTTATGAATTTTTATTAAATTTATTTTCTTAGGTTACCTTCTTGGGTTTCTTCTTTGCTGGCGGCTTTGGCAGGCTTTGCCATCCTTGGCGCAAGCAGCTGTGTGGGTGTCTCAGTGTCCTCCTTGCGGGCCCTCTTGGCGGGTTTGAGATGTGCATACATCTCAGGGTCATCCGTCCAGACAGACAGCGCAGAGAGGGCAAAGGACTTGAATTGCAAGCCTTTAACCACTGTCTTCTGAATGTTGAGTAGGCGCTCTATTGTCTTCTCAGGTGTGTCTGGTATTTTGGTCATGAGTGACTTGGCAGACACCTTTTTGATTTTGTCCCCTTCAAGGACGGTATACTTCACCTTTTCCTTGACCTTGTGGTCAATTTCTTTGATTTTGGCAATTGCCAAGTCAAGTTCTTTTAGAAGTTTTTCCAATTTGCTCATTGATTTTTTACTAACCTTTTCATATGTTTCTATAGCTCTTGCCCTAATAAATTCTGTATTATTTTGATACAATTGCCTATTTGTTTATTCCTTTTTGTTTTCCCATTTAATGCATTATCCCATCTTTTTACCCATTTTGTATATGTTTTACATACATTTCAATATGTGTTGTTTGCTTTGTGTGGCATTGTTTCCCTGGTTACCATATTATTTTTGGTGCTTGACACAGCCCCTTGTGAAAATATTAACAACAACTTGGTGATCAACTGAATTTGAATTAGAAAATTATAGTGTTAATTGTATTTAGATAAAGTTGTTACCAATCCAAATTCAAAACCTTAATGATAAACTTTAAGCCAATCAGGAGCCAAGTGATAAAGTGATTGTTGTGACATAAAGGGACATTCAACAATTCTTTGGTGCATGTGCGCTAATTAATATGATTGGCTGGATGTTTTGCCATTGTACGCCATTGCCGCTGTGGCAAGTTGTTGATGGACTAGTGTTAACTCAGCGGCTGATTGGGCACTAGTCCATCAACAACTTGCCACAGCAGCAATGGCGTACAATGGCAAAACATCCAGCCAATCATATTAATTAGCACACATGCACCAAAGAATTATTGAATGACCCTTTATGTCACAAAAATCACTTTATCACTTGGCTCCTGATTGGCTTAAAGTTTATCATTAAGGTTTTGAATTTGGATCAGTAACAACTTTATATAAATACAATTAACACTATAATTTTCTAATTCAAATTTAGCTGATCACCAAATTGTTGTTAATGTTTTCACAAGGGGCTATGGTTTGGTGCTAAAAATAACTGTGTTCAGGATCTAGATACATGACATAGTAAATATATGATTTTATAGAAATAAGCTGAACATAAAGAATAAAACCAACTATAAACAAAGAGAACATGAACAATTGAAATTCAAAATAAAGATAATATAAATATAAATGTTTGGTGACAGGGGGTTTATTGAGGTAGGGGGAGTGATGCCTAGGAGGCAGAATAATGCAGGAAGGAAGACGTAGAGGCAGTGCCAGCCTGGGGGGTCTGGGATTGGGTGGGTTGGGTTGCGGGTTAGGGGTGTTGGTGGTGGAGGCAGGAGGATTTTGCGTGATGGCCGCCATATACCGCTTGTTGTACTTCTCATTGGTCATTGGCTGGATGGGCTGGTAAGTGGCAGTGGCCCGAGGTGGAAGGCGCTTATCCTTACATGATTGGCTGCCCATGTTCACATGGAAAACCATTTGCGCAAACAAGTCAGCCACCATTTGGCAACCAAAGAGAAAATTGTGATCAAGGACCCCAAAATAGAGGTTGTTGAAAGCCTGAGGGCGGCGCTCCTGTAGTGTATCTCTGATGTTAAAGAAGACGACATCTCCCAGATGGATGTTGGCGTGGCCGGCTGGGTACACAGATGCTTGGTGCCCGCGTCTCTGGATGGTCTCAAGGGCAGTGGAGCTACCCTTTATCTGGTGGCTCAAGAAAACCTGATGCTTTGAATTTGAGCCATCCCAGGAGTTGAGCAATCCACCGAGGATGTGGCTGTATGAGTACCCATTGACAAAATCAGGGTTTGTCTGATAATAGACAAAACCCTTGGCTGACACAGCCAGAAATGCACCAATGAATGTCCCCTTTTTGACCTTCTTCCTTCTGTTCTTAGTGGTGGCTTTTCCCATCTCACCAAAGTCATCAAACGCTAACAATAGCTTGTAGTAGGAGATGAAAATGACATCATATGACAGACTAGTCAGGCATCAAACCAGGGTGGATTCAATGGCAGTATCATACGGGAAATCTTCAGCGCCATCCTATTGGTTGCCAGCAAAATTAGTAAGAACCCATACAGAAGCCACCTTCCCGTACATCCAGAGCTGCACCATGCACTCAGACACCCAAATGCCATGGTGAGCAAGTTGCTTCCGGACCTGGGTCAAGGGAAGCTTGGGGTCCCGCTGGAGGAGGTTGAGCATGATCAGGTATGCCTCAGTTATCTGGGACTCTTGGGCCTTCTTGGGCTTCTTGGCTGCCCCAATCTGATCCCCCTGTTCATCATGCTGTTGAATTCCTGCATGACATTAGCTTGGGTAAATTGCAATTGGTCAGCAATCTGATCCCAGGACAGACCCTGCAGGTTGAGTGCCACAATTTCCTGAAGAATTTGGGCAGTGATTATTCTGCGTTTGGGGCGCTGGGTGGGGGGAGCTGAAGCCTGATTGGCTGAGGGAGGGGCAGGTTGGGCAATGGCGGGAAGTTGTTCCAAATCAAGGTTGCCATGCTAATTGGTTGGTTGGTGGGAAGCTTGTGAAGGGGTGGGAGTGGGAGCGGGGGCAGCACTAGACGCAAAGTGACTCTCAAACAAGTCAAAGCCATATGGGTCGGGGGACAGTAACAGGTCAGCTTCCTCATTACCCGCCTCAAAGGCTTGGGTGTAAACAGGTGCCTCCTCGTCCTAAGTCTCACCTCATTGAAGCTGGCTTGGCTGCTGCTGGCTTGGCTTCTGGCGCCGTTGAAAATATTGCTGTTGAAAACCATATTGAAAAAAAACCTAGGATAAAATCACTAAAAGTAGAAATTTTAAAATTTAATGATTTATTTTTATTGTAATCTCAAGTCCATATTTGGAAGGTTCTCAAAACCATTCCATACAAATCTGGAGCCATGAAAATGAATAAAATGCCTCTGTTCCTAAATTGAATAGCTGTTGATTGGCTGTTATACTGTTATTTTTCTATTTTAGGTTGCTCATACTACACATCTTGTGTGAGTTCATTTTGTTTCATGTTTGTGTAATCTTGCTTCTAGATTACTCAGATTTTGTTTCATTTTGGTCCTTCTGTCGGTGTCTCATATGAATCCTGATTGGATTATAATATACTCTGGAATAGCATCCATCCATTTCACTTGTTGTGTCAGTTCATTTTGTTTGTGGGTTGAACTACACCCCTTGATGTTTGATATAATTTTGTATAATGGGCGAGTGAAATTTTGTTTTTGGTTTGACATTTCATTTATTAACCAACAATATTTAAATGATTTGAATCCTGAATCTCGCGCGGCTTGGATTTTGTTTAAATCTGAGTTCATTTTACTTGTCGCCATAGCTTTTAAAACTACTGTACCTTCCTAGGCATGGTAGCCTACAACAGAATATTCATCCCTGACTGGGGTGCTCTGACGGCCCCCTTGTCTGCAATCACAGACAAGACAACCAAGTTTGTATAAACACCACTAAGGGACTAACATTTTGAACAATTCAAAGAGTGCATGGTCACAGCCCCTATCCTTTAATATCCAAACCGTGAAGGGATATGCAAGTTGGAAATTGATGCATCTGACTGTGCCATAGGAGGAGTACTCCATATCCAGACGGCAGAAAAGGAATTCCTCCCTGTGGTGTACAAGTCAAGGAAGCTGTCCAACAGTGAACAAAGGTTCTCCATACATAATAAAGAACTAGTAGCCATTGTACACTGCCTCATTAAATGGCAATGTTATCTATAAAGAGCCCAAACATTTAAAGTTCTCACCAACCATAAATCATTGATATTCTTTAAGACACAACAGCACCTGTCAAGAAGGCAATTTGAGTGGATGAGTCTCATACAGAGATGCTCCATGTAAATCAAATACAATCCAGGCAAGGGAATTATTACCGCAGATGCCCTTTCAAGGCTATACAGTAAACACACCCTATGCACTGATGGGGACCCTGACTGGCCCATGCTTATTATGGGGAATCTCTAGGAAGAGTTTACCACCTGGCACCCCAATGGACATCCAAGAGAAGGTCCTTAAGAACAAATATCTATTCAAAAATGTATATGGCACTCTGCACCAAATACTTTCAAATGGTGACACTGTACTTTACTTCCTGTCAACACAAAAGATTGACACAATCCTCTAATATCATAGAAACCTGGGACACACCTGTAGCAGAAACTTGCACAATTTATCTCAAGACATGCTACTAGTGGCTCAACATGCTAGATAATATCAGAGAGGTACTGGAACAATTTAAAGTCTGTGAGAAGTAACAACTAAACCAAGGCACCGCCCAAGTCAGTAGTACCCGTATCCATCACATAAACCTTCAAGGTATGGTCGTTGAATATTGTGGGAAAAATGCCTGGTGAAAACAAGGGCAAGAAATACATAATAACAGCTATTGACTATGAAACTGGGTGGCCTGTGTCACAAGCTACAAAAGAACACAAAGTCAATAATTTGAGAAAATTTATTGGGAAAGAAATCATAGCCAAGCTTGAAAAAACTGACCTCCTGATCACAGACAGAGGCACTGAACTTAAGGCCATTGACACCAATATCTATCTTGCCAAAGACGGAATAAGACACATCATAGCCAGCCCATACTACCCACAAGCAAATGGACGTGTAGAACAACTAAACAGCTCACCAGTGTAGGCCCTCTGTAAGTTATCTGCTAAAAATTCAAAAGCCTGGGTTGACATGCTACCAATTGCTATCGTGGTATGCAGAACATAAATCAATTGAAACACCAGGAAAAGCCTGTATGAATTTGTCTATGGGCAGAAGCCTGCCATTGTTAGCACTACATCAGGACCATGGTTACCTCTGCCTAAGAAAGTGTCAGACAACAATGACCCTGATGTAAAGTGTGCTAGGAAGGACCAAGAGTAATAGGAAAAAGAAAGGGTTGAGAGAGAAGCAATCCCATTGCAACAGGAACACTTCTAAGTTGATGACAATATCTGGGCTGTTAATCACAACATGCAAAAATGAACCCAGGGCTATGAGGACCAGGAATCATAAATGGAAGTCAAATAAAAACAACACCTAACTCATCAAAGGAATAGGTGCTCAAATAGAGCTCAGGTGTATGCACCATGACTGCCTCCTCCTTTGCAAGGCAAAAACAGCAAATCACAACTCTCAGCTTCCTGTACCCAATGAAAAACTGGATCAACACCAAGAAAATTCCTGACACTCTCAAGAAAATTACCTAAGGTTCCTCCTTCCATAACCCCAAGGAGAGATGTTGCAACACCTTTGATTACTCCCTCTTGGGAAAACAACTCCCTGATTAACTCCCCAAATTATTCCCCAACTAATCATTAAGTTGGTGGCACTCTTATCATTTTCTCATCTATTACAGGGATCAAATATTTTGAGTCCTAAGCAGAACACTACTTGGACAAGCCTTGTGACTTAAGAGGAACATTACTCAGATAAGCCTCATGACTTCCATGACGTACATGGACAGTATGTGGCTTCCCATGATACTATATATTGCCCTATATTCATATCCAATAAAGTATCATTCTCTTCTTAATTTTCCATCTACTTTATCTATTATACTTACCAGAAGTATATATTTGACAAAAGCTTGTGTGGCTTATATTCTCAGTTCAACATAATTTGGGCCACACTACATCAAATTCAACCTTGGTACCTTCAAAGATGTATATAAGGGATTGAATGTAAGGATGAACCAAATTGAGCTTTTGGCTTGAACATTGAATTTAAATTATAATTAAAGAAAAATCAATTCATTTTTTTGTAACTGTGCTGTTTCAGCAGAGTTAAAAAGGGGGAAACAATTATGGACTATATATTGTTCTTTATTGAGTGATATCTGTTATATAGTTGCTGTAAATCTGGATATTGGAAACATGATTATGGTGATCACTCAATTGAATGGTAAAGGGATGGCTTGATCCTTGTAGAGAGTCAAGCGCTGAATTGAGTTATTTATTGTGTGGGGATCACTATATGGTCATGTTACTAGGTTTGTAAATTTGAGTCAACTTCTGCATTTGGCTTTGGGTCACTGGGAAGTCAGATTGCAGGTCTCAAGACTTTTTAGTTGGAACCTTGCTGGGGGGTCAACCCCGTTGTTTTGACAAGTCAAATCCCTTGCGGCTTGAGCCCACTGTAAAGTTACTCCCCCCTTTGGCCTTGGATAGGACAGTCTTCCCACATTGTACCAAGAAATCTCCTCAAAAGCCAGCCAAGCCCCTAAACTCTCTTGAAGATTTAGCCCACACAGTTGACAAGAGATTTGTGTTGGTATACCCTTCTCAGGCGGCAAATGTTGATGTTGGGAACTCTGTTCCTACTTGGGAGGAATCCCTGATTAATTTGGACTTTTTTTTGGCATGGGCTCAACCGCATTTAAAACTAATTAGGTCTAAACAATCAGGTCGCGCTACTGCCAATTCATTAAATTCCAACTTAACTGGATTGAATAGTGACCTGCCCCATTCATTTGATTCTAGCCAATCAGTGTTGGGGTCGGAAATTGGTGAAAAACCCTCCAGCTTGCTGGATCTGCCTGGCAAATTTTCCCCTGCAGCCAATAAAATCCGCGGCTCTGGATCAGGTGATCTTTGAATTTGGATTACCACCCTTAAAGCAAGACAGGGGACTTTTGGTCCCCTGCTTGCTCATTCTTACAAATTAAAGTTTGGTCCTTTACTTAATTTTGGTTATTTTTGGGTCCCATTTGGTCCCCTCTGATTTTCTAAAAAGGGTTAGCATTTGTCACCTTTTCCCTTACCTCTTTCCTTTGCTCCTGGGCCCCTCTGCATCTTCTCGGAGCCTCCTACACGTTGTTAGGTCAAGGTCAAAGCTTTTTGTTTTTGCTTTAAAAGAGAGCCATTTGAACTTGGAAATTAGTGATTCATTCAATATAATTACCTATTTAAAGTCTGGTTTCATCTCTCTCTTGCTTTTGCTTTATCTTTGGCTTCATTTCCACCCTAAAACTTTAAACTTTTCTTTCAAAGTTTTTTCTTTGGCTGTTGTTCTTTGTGTCCTTTTTACCTCCTTGGACCTTCTAGCTTGTCTTTGGTCTCTTTCTGGTTGCTTCCTTTTGTTTCAACAAAGACAAAATTTAAGAGAACAATTGCTTTTTGCTTGTCTTTGGTCACTTTCTGGTTACTTCTTTGTTTTTGACAAAGACAAAAATTTAAAAGAACAATTGCTTCTTGCTGGTCTCTGCTGTAGATTCAAGTAAAATGTTGGTACCTTTTGCTAAGTTTGTTGTGTTCACTGTGGCATCAGTCTTGGTGGTGATATGGTGTGCTACCCCTGACCTTTGGGGGCGTACTTCTCATTCACTCCATTGTGTGGGTGCTAATCCTGACCAGCTCCTACAAGTATTTGGTAACATTCCTGGGCAAGCTCAGGATATCCTCACCACTAGTGAGAATGTTGTAAGAAGCCTCACCTATGATGACCTTGAGTTTGTGACCCCTGACCTATCCCCCTCAGCGTCCCCAATCCTGTCTTCCCTGTTGCCCCTTTCCTCTGAGGCCCCAGTTGTACTGGTCCCAGGAGGAGACAAATCTGTTCTGGAGTCTACCCCCAAGCGCGCCCCCTGGTTGCTCAGTGGGATGATTCTGATGGGTTTGGACTCCTACTTCTCCCAAATATCTGCTGTGTCCTCCTTGTGGACGCCACTTTGAGTGGCCATCCCTTTCCTGCACTGGATGGTGTCCTGGTGGATTCTTCCCCCAGGAGGGGAGCTGAACTTAGTTAGTTTAGCCCCCCTCTCTCACACCCACTCAAGGTGACATTACATCCAGACATTACTCACTTATATATATTAATCATGTTATAAAAACACCCAGGGTGAAACATCAATGGCCTAAAGGCAGGTCATTTTAACACAAAATGGTTTAATTCTAATTATTTGTTCCCTAAAAACTTAATTAAAAAAGGGCAAAAAAATGCTATTTGAGGTAAAGGTGTCTAAAAACATTAACCCTAAATTACCTTTTTATAAGATGAGTGTCATATTTACTTTTATTTTTACACCTAATAGGGTAGTAATAAGTTATATTCTACCTTATGCATATTTTAGAACTAGTATTTATTGTAACAGAACTAATAATAGCCCTGTACTTGGAGATGTTGGGGGAAATACTAGCCCAAGAGAAGAAATATAAGGGGTTGGAGGGACAGAAATGTATTCTGTCAATTATTTTTCTGTCAGCCAACCTTCTGTCAATTTTGATGCAGCTATAATTTTTTTACAAGTACTTTTTTAGCTTTAAAATGAACCAAAAATTTAAACTTTGTCTATTTGCTAATAAAAGCTGATATACATATGTATTTATTTCTAATTATTTTTTGTAGTTAACTGGCCTAATTTATATTTTTGCACTTTAAAAGATAAAAAAATTAAATTTTACTGCCAGAAACAAAATAATGACATTAAAGATTTTAAAGGGCAATTTTTATATAACAGGCTTTTTATTATTGTGTGTTTTTTTATTTTTCTATTATTGCAAAGTTAAATGTTTTATATATGAAGATAACTATAGTTGTACCAAATTTGACCAAAAATCAGTCAGCGTAAAATAATTGACAGAACATCTCCTTACCCCAATTCAGAATAAAATGATTTTTACTTGAATAATAAGTGAATATTTATACAATTTTTTGGAAGCCATTGGGGTCATAAATGATGATGCATGTGGTGCTTATATGGGTCCAGGATTGGCAGTATTCCAAGTAAGGATGCAAGATATTTTGATACAGTAGTTTTACAACCTTTTGATATGAGCAGTATATACCAGATTAAAATGAAATGGATTTGGTATAAAAAAGGCAAATGATCAATTTGAAGGTCAATATTGTTCAATAAAAGCTACATACATTTAGATCTGGATTGCATAAATAGTCAAACACACAACAGAATTAAAACTTAATACACTTTTTAAAGCCTGAGACAGCAAACAAAAGTGGCCAGCATTCAAAAAATTAATAAGCTAAATTCTGAAGCAATATACATCAACTGTGATATTGATAATGTAACAAAACAATACATCCAGAGAACAAAATTAATTTATTGTGTTCTACCTCAAGCATAGCTAAGGAACACAGTAGGTAAATCTTAGACTTAGGATTGGATTTGTACTAATCCAGGGGTTGGTCTTCAGGGATGAGTAAGGGTATTACCTTAAGGCCCTGGGAAGGATTAGTCTTATATTCCTCCTTTAAGAATGGCCCAAGAAGAGGCACAGAAGAGCTGAAAAACACACCAAAAAGTTAATTTTAAATTAACTTAGGTTCTATTGAAGGACAAAGTAAATTATAGAGTGTCTTGTGTTACCACAATGTTGCAACCAAGATTTTATCCTTGCCTGCTAACATATTTCACAATAAACAGGGGCACTCAATGAATCTCCCCATGTTGTGTCTAACAGTATGGATTAATCTGATGCCAATGTCAAATTGTGGTCACTATTTTCTAATTAGGAGCGCTGCTAATTTGACACACTGATCCCTGCACAAGTTATTCCACTGTCCTAAACCTTATATGGAACCTGTCACTGTGTCACCCCTGGTAGCCTTGTGGCTTTCCCTGTATAGTATATTAGTCACAATAACAACTAATAAATCTCTTCTATTATTCTTATTCTTGTTTTTTATATTAGACTGATGTCTTTTATAACCAAATACTGAGCTATCATTGGTTCAGTTACAACAGTGATAGCAGCGGTAAGTTCACATCCTACCTAAAAGAAAATTCTCCCAAGAAAGAACAAAGTACAGCTTGCATGACTAATCCACACCAGGAAACTTTCCTCCCTATTCCTGATGGGAAATCCCCAAGGAATACATTATTTGCCAATAACACCCATCAACTAGTGGTCACAACACCATAACACCCCCAAGCCAACAAACGCGTAGAACGTCTAAATGACTCCCTGGTAAAACTAATTGCCAAGCTTTAACAGGAGCACTCAAATAACGCCTGTACTGAACATCTTCCCACAACTCTACTTATCTTACAAGCCAGGATCAACCAGGGTACAGGTTTCATCCCAGTGCCCTGGCCTTTGGGACTTCTGATGGTCTGATAGGGGTAAAGCAAGGAAAATTACAGTCTACAGTTCCCAGGAAGCCTCTCCTTGTAACTACCCCCTCCCTGAGTCAATGGCACATCAAAGCTTGAATATAGAGCAAGAGCAGATCAAGGGGGACTAAATACCTCAAGGCAAGATATTCTGTGGGCAATCCTGTCTATGCCCTTAATCCCAAATCTGCCAAGATGAAAAAATCATCTTGGGCCCTTCAAGATAGCTGATGTCTACAACAATCATACCTACCATATTAAAGATGCCCAAGGAAACATCAAGACACTCCACTGCAATTGCTTGTGTCCCTGTCATGCCATTCCAATACAAGAATCTCTTCATGCGGACTTTTCTAGACCTTCCAGAAGTTTCAATCCTGGTGCCTAACAACAAACATGGGGAAAGGGGGTGTTTCAACCAAGATTATCACCTTGCCTGCTAATGTATCTCACAATACACAGGGGGCACTTGATGAGTTGCCCCATGACATATCTAATAGTATGGATTAATCTGATGATAATGTCAAAATGTGAGCACTATCTCCAAATTAGGGGTGTTAGCAATTCAACAAACTGATCCCTGCGCAAGATATTTCTTGGTATTGATTCTTACATGGAACTGTTCACTGTGCCGTCCCCTGGTTGCCTTGTGGCTCTCCCCATATAGTATATTAGTCACAATGCCAATTAATAAACCTTATCTTATTCTCTTTATTTCTGCCCTTTCTATTTGACTGTTGTCTTCCCCAATTAAATACTGAACTATCATTGGTTCAGTTGCAACACCAGGAAAATGAGCCCAAGACATAGGAGCAGGAGCCCAGGATTACCAGGAAGGGGCACAAGGCCCAGAGCAAGGAAGCACAAGATATAACAGGCCAGGAAGTAAGACAAAAAGCCCCGCACAAGGACACCAAGATGTGGAGCAGGACCGCAAGATCAAGGAAAAGGAGCCCAATATCAAGTAAAAGGAGTCTAAGACCAAGTATCATGAGTCCAAGAGTAAAAACAAGGACTTCATACTTGGAAAACAAAATTTTATCCTTCCTAAAACAGGCTATATGACAGAGGGTTTCTAAGAGGATCTTCCTTTTGCACTCAATAAATGCCACACTTGATCCCCATTCTTTATTACTAGCTGTACATAGCTCTCAATGAGTGAACTACATAACATTTTCTATCCTAGCTCAGGGGAAGAAGATGCATATTTCCAGAACTGCCAGAAGTTTTTAACCAGAAAAAGAGCAGAAAAGGAGTGGGAAAGATTTTCCAAAAACCTAGATATGACCACCTTAGGCCAAGCATTCATAGAATATAAATTCAAGATTCTCTTCAAGGATTGGTATCAGACCTAGAATGCTTTAGACCCAGCAGAGGTCAATGTGTTTGGAGGAGATGCTTGCATGATAATAGGAAAAGTACTCAAGGAATTTGCTGCCATTTAAACCAGGTACAAGCCTTAGCCCAAGAAGTTGCTCCATCTGGAGAATGACAAACCTTTCCATTTGGAACATGCTTTGACCCAGGACACACTATGGTGACCAATGAGCTAGAAAAACATGCTACCCTGTTCCAGAGAGTGTAATCACAGAGATGTCCCAGTTAATGTATGAGCAATTGTGGCGGAGCCAGTTGAGGCAAGCAATAACTTTGTGGCTGAGCCCAGTCATTATTGACCTAGAAGGCTTAACTTGTATGTTGTGTTTGGCTCCTGGGGAAAAATACAGGAGGACACAACAGGAAATCTTTATAACAAAAGATTTGAGGTTCAAAGCTATCCTTGGGTTAGCCTCCAGGGCAAAATTAAGGGCAAATGCCTTAATTTCCTGGAATGAAAGACAAGGAATTCCTTTTGGCAAAAAAGAATGAAAAAAACTTGAAGAATACAAAAGCCAACAAAAATGTGGATAAACTTGTCTTTATTAGGAGAATTAATTCTACTTAAATAGTAGACAAGGGTCAATAATCACTCAATAGGTAGACAGAGTGGCAGAGGGGACCACATTGGGTTGAGGTCATACCAGGATCAGAAAGGACAGGTGTGGTATTCCAGAATGGGTGGATACTAGTACAGACCCATTTACAGAGGGTGAAGAATTCCCAAAATCAAAAGCAAAACCAGCCAAATCTTTGCAAATATCACTATTCAAAGACCATATCAAAATAGCATTAATGACACAATTTCCAACATCTCCCACCTCAAGATTGGACACACAGAGTTGATATTTGCGGAGAAATTTTGAGTGAAATTGGGCAAAAGGACAGCCAGATGATAGTAGCTTCCCCCCATGGTATACTTGACACCCTTCTTGAAGGTGACTTCACAAGGTCCAACCCAGAGGGAGTCTAAGTTGTAGGCTCTTCCTCCAGTAAATTCTGATAGTATAGGACTAGATCACCTACTTGAAACTCAGGGAGGGGGGTCCTCAAAGCATTAGAAGGGGAGAGCTCTAAAGCCTTGGCCTTGTAGGCAGTATAGCAGGCTGTAGCCTGAATGTCAATGGTTCAATTAGTCAAGTCCTTGATATGGGTTTTAGGATTGGCAGACGTGTCAGCTTCAATCAAAGGGGGTCCCAAGATTGATGGAGTTGTGGCTTCACACCCATATAGCATGGCAAAGGGGATTGGCTAGTCACTTGGTGTCTACTGAATTGGTAAGCAAAGAGGGCAGCAGGGAGGAACATATCCCAATTGGCAGCATAAGAGAGGATGAGTTTCCTCATAATAGACACAAGGGAGGAGTTTGCTTGTTCAACAGTCCCATTGGTGGATGGATTGTATGTTGCAGAAAAGGAATGATGAGTACCCATAGCCTCTGCAATAGATGTGATGAGGAAAGCATTGAAGTTGGTGCCATTATCAGATAGTAGGACTTGCAGGCACCCATTTCAATATAAGATATCTTTTAATAAGAAATTGGCGGTAGTCTTGGCAGTTATATGTTTTGTAGCTCTGGCCTTGACCAATTTGCTAAATTGATCCACAGCTATCAAGATGAAACAACACCCAGACCTATAACAAGGGAGAGGTCCAACAGCATCTATACTCACAGTGTGTAAGGCATGCTTAGGCAGGATGAGCTTGAACTGATGTTGGGATGAATAAGTGTGTTAGAGTTGACAAGAGTACAGGAGGCAAGGACATCAGGGATCAGGAGGAGCATATTCTCCCAGTAGAAGTTCTTGCACAACCAGTCATGAGTTTTGGCTATACCTCCATTCCCAGTGTCAATATGGGCCTGGAAGATGATGGCCATTCTCATAATAGGGCAGACGTAGTGCAGATAGGTATTGTTGACCTTCTTAAAGAGCTGCCTATCCCAAATGATAGTATCCTTTGACAAGAATTGCAAAGCTAAGCAGATCTCTTATGATTCAGTGGTCCAAGAGTCAGGTTATCATATTAACTTGTATAGGCAATGAGTTTCAGCAGAATGGATGGCCAATATAGGCATTCTAGACAACCCATTGTTGTTCTGGTGTTGTGCACCAGGTTTGTGTGCTACAGTGAAATAATATCCCTGTAAGTGCAGAGCCCAACAAACCAGTCGACATTCAGGTTCCTTCAGCTGTTGCAACCACTTAAGGAAAAAGTGGCCAGTGACTACAGTAAAGTGGGTCCTGTAGATGTAGTATCAAAATTGCTTCACAGCATGTAGAGCAGCCAGGCATTCCTACTCATCAATGCTATAATTTTTCTCATGTTTGTTTAAGACACATGAAGAATATTCCACAGGTTGATCTACACCCTCATTGTCTAACGGGCTAAGATGGCACCCACAGCTACACCACTGGTGTTGGGGTATAATATGAACTCCTTATCATAGTCAGGGTAAACTAGGATGGGAGCCTCTATGAGCTTGGTCTTCAGAGACTTGAAGGATTGTTGTTGGCCATCAGTTCACTCAAAGGGCACATTCTGGAGGAGTTGAACAAGGGGTTCACTTAATTCAGCAAAGTCAGGGATGAATTGTTGGTAATATCCCATCATGTCAAGGAATCCTTGGACCTCAAGTAGATTTATGGGGGGGGGCAAAATCTTATCAATGGTTTCCACATTGTTGTCCATGAAGTGTATTCCTATTTGAGTGACTTCATGTCCCAAGAACTCAAGTTGTTCCTTAAAGAAAGAACACTTGAAAGGGTTGAGCTTCAAACCAGCTTCTCAAATCTTGAGAAATACAGACTTGAGATAGTCCAAATGATCAGCGAAAGATGGAGCTGAACACCGTGATATTGTCCAGGTATAAAAGTACAAAGGAGAGCTTCAGGTCACGTAGAATGGAGTCCATGGCTCTTTGGAAGGTAGCTGGGGCATTATAAAGTCCTTGGGGCATTTGAGTGGGTTTGTAGAGGCCCTCCAAAGTGATAAGGGCAGCCTTTTCCCAGTCTTATAGATACAAGTCAACCTGCCAGTAGTCCAAAGCTAATTCCATAGTGAAAAAGAATTTTGAGCCCCCCAATTGTCTGAGAGCATTGTCAATCCTAGGCAACAGGTACAAATCCTTTTTTGTGAGAAAATTCAGACAGCAGTAATCCATCACAATGTGGTGGCCTCTGTTCTTCTTCTTGAGGATCAACAAGGGAGAGGCTCATGAAATTTGGGAAGGGGAAAGTAGTCCAGTGTCTAATAGTTGTTTGAGCTCCTTAGAAATCTGGACATCCTCTACCCTACTGTGGCAGTAAGGCTTGGCACAAAAGGGCGGTACATCACCAGTATTTATCTGATGAATGACCTCCTTGGCTAGGCCATAGTCTGTAGGCCCAGAGGCAAAGATATTATTAAACTGGTCTAGCAGTTTCAGGACATCTTTTTGTTGAATGGGTGACAGTTTTGGGAAGTTGGCGGCGGTGAACAAGGAGAGAACCTGAGGGTCCTCTTCAGGTAAATTAAAGTTGCTGAAGGTTCCAAAAGGGTAGAGGGACGCCACTTGTTCTGATCCTAATATGCGGTCATGCCCTACAACCTGGCCCTTAGTCACATACATAGGCAAAGTGGTCAGGTTGGCTAACAACAGCTGTACAGGCTCCTTATGAGTCCAATCTAAAATCCCTGGGCATAACCTAGGCTCCCTACGGCTTAGGAAATCAGGTGAATATAGCTCCAGGAATGATTTCTTGGGTAGTTCATAGGATATATGAGAGTCTATAATCACTTGGGAGCCTGGAGGGATGGTAATAGCTTCAGGGGCAAGAAGAGGCACACCTTCCTCTGAAGGAAAGAAAGGAGGGGAACACATATTGGAAGAATGAGTCATTTACTTGAGCAAGAAGATACCCATGGGATACTCAAGCACACAAGTCTTAAGGGGTTTATCCGGGAGGTGCAGGGGTTCTTCAAAGATTAGAGGGAGCTCATACCCTAAGAGCAATAGGTACCCATCTCAAAGGTTTATAATTCCATTATATTCTTGGAGGGATTATGTACCAACCAGGAGATCATAGCTTTTGTTTTCTAGGACAACAGCGGGGGACGCAATAAGAAGCTTCCCAAACCTCATTGGCAGAGTGGAGTAGGCACCAATGGCTTGAGTTTGAGCCATGTAGCAGTACCATATGATTGAGTGTAGTTTGAGGTCATGGTCAAGCTTAAGTTTATTCATCATTTTGGATGATACCACATTGACTGGAGAACCTGTGTCCAGGATTGCCTTGATCTTAACCTTTTGGATCAATACTTCTGCACAGGTGATTAGTGTCTTTCCCAAAGGGTGATAAGACAGCCAGAACGTCCTGTGCTGCTTCCAACTCTTTCTCCCATTTAGCTAACATGCATTTTAAGTCAGGAATTTCCTTATACACAGTCTGCAATAGGAGAGATACAGACACATTATGGAAGAGAGACTCAGCTAGCTCAGCAGCTTCTTCAGAAGGAGTCTACTAGGACAGGAGGTCAATGAGCATGGGCTAGGTAAGGGCAAGCCATCATGGCCTTGGCTTCACTTGAAGGTGGGAAAGTTGTAGTTGTGGTTCTCCCTGAGCAAAACTTGTAAGGGACTGACACAGTTTCTGGGACAGCTAGCACTGAGTAGCCATAACTATCAAAATCATTGCATTCAGAATCTTTGGGCTCAGAGTTGCTTGACAGATCACTTAAGAGGTGAAGGATAGTAGATCCAGAAAAAGAAGATTCTTTTTCAGAGGGAGAATCAGGAGGAGACCAGGGATATTGTTCAGCAGAGAGCGTCTTCATCTTTAATCTGACCTCTCTTTTCTTGCCTGCTCTTTGGGGTCACATCCCTCTATGTGGGGGTTGGTGCAGGTTTGTGAGTGATGTCCAATTTGACCACAATTGTGACACCCTTGATGCTTTGATTTCCCATTAGAGCAAAGAGTCATGATACATGAGGTATTCCCAGCATTAATAGCCTTATTCTAACAAATTCACAGTACCTCCATGCATCAAATTCATGTCTTGTAGGATGGTCTTGATACTATTAATGGAATTAAGAGATGCCTTGTGAGCCTTAAAGTGTAGATAAAAGAGCTGATTCACCTTTAACACAATAGAACAAGCTGTGTATGATTCCTGGGGGGTCAACTGACAACTGGTAATAAGCTGTTGCTCCTCTATATAGAAGCAGTCAGCAAGCTCAGCTAGAGTCTCCTTGGGTTTGAAAGCAATATGCATGAAGGCATCTTTCTTGACCTCCAAGCTAATATCTCCTACAAATTCCTTAATCAGGAGGCGTTTCATGTCCTCCCAAGTGACAATGGAAGGGAGTTTGGGGACCACAACTTATTGACACATAGGATGCAGGAAGGTAAGAATATGCTCCTTTTTAAGCTTGTCAGTAGCCCTACCCATTGCAGTTTTATAGATTGTCTGAAAGACAGCAATGGTAGAGGTTTTAGGGTCAAATATCATCTTGAAGGAAGGCTTATAGTTTGGGTTAATGGACCATGAGGTAGATTGGCTGTTATCACCCTGATTGAGAACATTAATGTGAGGATTTCCTTCAAACTCAGATTCTTCAGCTGGTTGTCTATCCCAGAGGAGCTAAAGGCTCTCCTCTAGAGTGTCTAGAGTAGAGCTGTTTTGCCCACTAACATCCCTGGTAGTAGTAGCAACAGTTCCAAGTTCATTGATTTGTATCTGTTGAACAGCTAAGGTACCTGCAATTCCATTAACACAGGTGGCTAAAGCAGTAGCCTGAGATTTCAAAAGGACAACCCACTCATTCATTGTTTCTGTAAAGCAGGTAAGGGTCTGCACTTCTTTTTCTAGTGTTGTCATGTCTATCTGTAACATCATGGTCACTGCCGCTAAGTGATCTAAAGTGAGGGCAAAATTGACACAAGGTTGTCTTTCCAAGCCAGGACAGCATCCCTGGTCTGTATTAGCAGGGACCTCAGTGGCCTCAGCCTCTCCTTTGCCCTCAGATTAAGAGGAAAATTCATCCTGGTTGGAGTGGTGTTGGCGCAAATAATTGATCTCACTGTGCATTGTAGCTAGCTGGTCTGTCAAGGAGGCAATGCGGGGGTTGGGCATAAGTTCAACTGGCAGAAGATTGGGAACAGCTGCCTGGCGTTGGGTAGTTGCTTTGAGCTCAGCTATGGCTTTACAAACCTTAGCCTCAAAGGCAGATGCAATTTCAACAGATGGAGTAGGGAGAGTCACTTCAATTGATGCTACTTTTGTCATCAATTTAGTTCTGAACTTGGTACAGTGTATTATCTAGAGCAGCCTTATACAAGCTGTACTGCTGGTATAGTTGTTGACCCCAATTATTAATGTGGGCTCCAAGCAACTCAAGTTGAGAATTGATATGCTCTTGGAATTAATTGATTTTGTCAACCAAGGTCTCAAAACATTGTTGATATTTAAAGAGAGTCAATTTGATCTGTCCTTGCCACATAGCTTGATGGTTGTCTATTCCACATAGTCAATCACTGATGTATCCTGAGAGCAAAAAACAAAACAAGTTCAAGGACAATGTCAGGTACTTATTCAAAGTCAATGAGTCATATTGGTTATCAGAGATAAATGCAAATAGGCTATGGGTCCATCCTGGTACGCCATGTTTAGTGTGTGATTATTGGAGACAGCAGTGGCCACAGCAGACAGGAATTGGCTCTGTGACCCTAACACCAACTGGTGATGGAATAAGGCAGTCTGGATAAATTTATTATCCAGCACGCCAATAGTTTCCATGGAATCCATTAGAGTGAGGGGGGAGACCAAAATCTAGTAGGAAGGAGTATAGATCCTCAGAGGCATATACAGGAAAGAGGCCAGGAATATTATCCATTGCCACTATGCCCATGTGAAGGAGTGAGTGTGAAGTGGCGCTAAGCTTGATCATAATTGAGAGAGAAAGCTGGAAGGGAGCTATTGTATTTGTAGCAGTATAGGGTACTATTTTCTGTAGTTGGTATAGTGACAGCCTTGGGAAAGACAGAAGAATATAAGGATTTAATGACAAAACTGGTATTTATTAAGATAGTGATGTAGTTATATATTAGAAAGTG
Source organism: Entomophthora muscae (assembly GCA_014839935.2). Lineage (NCBI taxonomy): Eukaryota > Fungi > Entomophthoromycota > Entomophthoromycetes > Entomophthorales > Entomophthoraceae > Entomophthora > Entomophthora muscae. Next base: position 5,870 of record QTSX02003056.1, on the reverse strand, counting down.
GGGGGATTTTCACCAGGGAAAAGGAGGAACAGACAGAAGGACTTTCTAAAAGAAGGAGAGTGTAATTGCATAGTAGAAAGGGCCGCGCAATGAAATAACTGGTTTCAAATGCCTTGCCTTATGGGGCAAGTGTTGATTATTGTGTCATTTGATTATTGACTTTGGAAGTAAAGCCCACACTTAATGTACATTCCAGAAGCGCTTTGAACACTCATTTTTAAGGCGTTTTTAATGTAATTAACCTAGCTAAAACTATATTACAATAAAGCAATTGTGTGATTGCACAATTTTTTTGTAGCTTAAATCCTAATTGGGCAACCCTTTGTCTAATACATTCAGGATTTACGCCATTTTACTCCACTGGATTAGACAACAGGTTTACAAAAGCTTGATGTCTTAAGAGGGCAGCTATGGTGAGCAGTCATTCTAGAAGAGCTCCAAGAAAAGCCTTGAAGAAGGTGCAAGTGGTATTCCCAATAGGCGCCAGAATACCAGGCTAGTGGAGGTGGAGAAGGCAACTGAGAGACAGGTGGTCCTTCATGATGTGGACAGCAGATATCTTGACTTGGGGGTTTAGCTAGAGCAGCTACAGGTGCCTCAGTTGGTCTTAGTGGGAACAGGCCCATTATTTGATGCATTGTTCCTAGCCTTGAGTGAGCCCAGAGAGGTGACAGGGACTGGGTTTCAAAGGGGTAACAGCATCCATTGATGGTTCTCCATGCAAGCTGCAGAAGAATAATTGGGGACTCAGATGAGAGAATTCCAATTCAATGGTCAGGAGCTCTCAGTCTTGCAGCAGGGGACAGTATCCAACATTGTTAAGTCAGTTCTTTGCGCTTGGGCAACACCTGGGGCTACAGAGGACCAACCAGTCAGTTAGAAAACCTCTGATCACTTTGAATAGCGTCTTTGGTATGCCTTCCAGGAAGTGTTGAAGCTGTACACAGTGGAGGGTACTGCTCATCTGGTGCCAATGGTGATGGCTGGCAACCTTGTCCTTTGGGGGGACCAACCATTGTGACTCCAAGCGGGAGGAGAACATTGGGATCTTCCTTGAGTGGGCCTTGTTGGTGTTTTATGGGTGGGTGGTTAGGTCCCAGTAGAGTATGCTCTTTGCAAGAGTCTCCTGTGGGACTGTATCTTATTGGAGGTTGCCTTTCCTGTGGACATTGGGGTCAATTATGTCTCTTGCAAGGTGGGGGTTTGATTCCTAATCCTTGGTCATTGTCTTTGCAGATCTGTAGGTAACCAGTTGTGTTTCTTGGCTGCCATTTGGGTGGTGGAACATTTGGTGAGATATTGGAAGAGTCTTTTCAGTCCCCAATAAACACCTTGTTCCTTCATTATTGTTCCTCATACTTTGGTGCACACTATCACAAATTGGACAACAATCCATGGAATTTTTTAATTAGGCTTTTGTTTTTTTGGGTTGTTGTCCTCATTGGGGCTTAATTTTGGTCACTAGAAGCAGCACATGTATACTGAGAATGTACTCTAGTGATTGATTTCACAGAATGGGGCTCCTTAAGGGTGTAGGAGTCAGGGTCAGTCTTCTGGATAACTTGAACTGTGCTTTGCCAAAGGGAGGCAAGTTTGGATTTGTAACTGTACCCTCTAATGTTGAAGAAGTAGGCTAAGTCTTCTACCAGGTAAGTGGGTAGGGCAGAGCAGGGCGTTTGGTTGCAGCTTGTTCTAGTTTCAGCAACTTATGGTTTAAGTTTACAATATAGGCTTCCAATTGTAAGCAAATAAGGGTTTGAACAAGATTGTTAAGGTATGCCTCTGGGGACACAGCCAGACTGGGCTTTACCAAAGAATATATTAAAGGAGGAAGACCCAGTTGCCAGCCATAGAGCAGTTTGAAGGGTGGCTTTCCAGTGTCCTAATGGTATCTAATGTTGTATGAAAAAGATGGCTGCAGGAAGGAAGGTATCCCATTTAGTCTCATGTTGGTGACTGAGCTTCTGGAGTATCGGGACCAGGCTTTCATTAGTGCGCTCTACTATGTCATTTGTCTGTGTGTGTTAAGGGGTGGATAGCGTCCCACAGATCCCCATCAGTTGATTGAGGCAGGGGATGATATGACTGGTGAAATTAGTACCATTTTCTGTCAGCAGAATCTTGGGGCAAAAATGTTTGTATATGATATTCTCCAGGATAAACATGGCTGTCAACAGTGAAGATTGATTGGGGATTGCCTTGGCTTCTACCCATTTAGTCAGATGATCAACATCCACAATGATGAACTTGTTGCAACTGTTGGTAAATAGCAGGGGACCCACTACGTCAATGGCTATAGTGTGAAAGGCAAACACAGGGCATACAAGTCTATGTTGGAACTTGGCAACCTTAGGTCTCTCAATGTTGCAGTCATGACAGGTGGCAAGCATATTTAATACATCAGTGTACATTCATTCCCAGAAGCAGTGCTGCTGTAACAGGGCTAATGTCTTCTGTATACCACCATGACCAGTAGTCTTGTGAGCGGCCACCACTGAGTTCATGTGTAGGGATGGGCATATGTAGGGTAGCCAAGAGTCTCCACAAAGCTTCAGGAGTTGTCTCTTAGAGACCTTGGTATTAACAGCTAACTTCTTGAGAGCTCTCTGTATTTCTACTGGCTCCTCCCCCCACAAAGAAGGATCCTCCATAAGCTTGTCATAGAGAATGTCAGCCATGGGGATACTAAGGCAACAGTGGGAAGGCAAGAGAGACAGTCAGCATTCTGGTGGGCTGCTCCAGCTCAATGAATGATTTCATAGTCATAAGCCTGAAGTTTAATGGCCCAAAATGCCAGACGTCCCTCAGGGTCCTTGAGGGTCTTCAGCCATTGCAAGGAGGCATGGTCTGTTACAACTGTGAAATGTACCCCATGGAGATAAAGTCTGAATTGTTGATAGGAGTATATTATGGCCAGGCACTCTTGTTTGGTGACAGTGTAGTTTCTCTCATTAACATTAAGTGTACATGAGCAGTATCCCACAGGGTGTTCAAGTCCTTCAGAGTCTGGTTGGGAGGGGACACCCCCAATTGCAGTCAGGCTAGGGGCCGGGCCCGGTTCCCTTGAGAGCATTGAAAGCAGATTGGCACGCTGGGCTCCAGAAGAACTCCTTATCAGCTCGGAGTAGCTGAAAAAGAAGGTCACCCAGGGATGCAAAGTTGGGGATGAAGCGGCAATAGTAACCAATCATCCCCAGGAAGACCTGCATGTCCCGCTTATTAGCCAGGATCTGCATCTTCTCAATAGCTTCTACCTTCAGAGGTACAGGCCAGAGTCCATCTTGACTAATGATGAATCCCAAGAACTCAAGATGCTCCTTGAAGAAGTTGCACTTGTGTGGCTTGAGCTTGAGATTAGCTGCAAGTAACCTCTGGAAGACTTCTTCCAAGTGCTTCAGATGATCATTAAAAGTTTAGGAGTTCACATTAATGTCATCCAGATAGACAAGGACGCTGGTGAGTTTGAGTTCACCCATTACTGCATCCATAGCCTGTTGGAAGGTAGCTGGGGCATTAGACAGACCTTGGAGCATCCTTGTGGGTTAGAATAGCCCTTGGTCAGTGATTATTGCATATTTCTCTTGATTAGCAGGGGTAGATCAATCTGCCAGTACCCACTGATAAGGTCCATGACACTGAAGAACTTGGCACCACCCAGTTGGTCCAAGGTATTGTCAATGAAAGGAAGAGGATATGAATCCTTCTTGGTAACAGCATTCAGCCGGCGGCATTCACTCACTGCACAGCTGCTACCATCCTTTTTCTTGACAATCAGGAGAGAGGAAGCCTAAGGGCTTTTACTGGGGACCAGTAAGTCAGATCCCAATAGTTTCTGGAGCTCCTTGTTGGCTACAGCAAGATTGCCTTGACTATGCTGTATAGGTCTGGAGCGGATAGGTGGGCTGCCTTGGGTGTCAATATAGTGAGCAACATCTACAGCCTTGCCAAGATCATAATCATCCTTGGCAAACACATCCTTATACTGAGCAAAGATATCCATGGCTTGGTCCTTTTTCTCTTAAGAGAGGCCATACAGAGATTTGCAACTTATGACTAATAGTACCAGTGGTTGTTTAAAAGTTAGACCCAACTCAGAGAAGTCTGCAAAGGGGACAGTCTCCTACAAGTTGTCATGCTCTTCTAGTTGTTTATAAGCCATAAGTTGGTGTTTAGAGACAACCATTGCTTTATGACTCATGTTAGCCAAGAGTATGAGCACTTCCTTATTGCTTGGTATGAGGATGCCTGGCGCAACCCATGGTTCTAGTCTGGAGGCATTAGGAATGCCAAAGATTTTTCCATGAGTGCCAGTTGGTAAAGCCAGCAAAAGGCCTGTATTGTGAATCACCTGAGAGCTAGGTGGGATAGTCACATTACAGTAGGCATAGACTGGGATACCCTTGGCTTCCCCAATTGAGAGGGCTAGTACTTTGACCTTCTTACTCTGCAGTGTATAGGCAATTATCAGTTCTCCACCTGTGTATTCCAGATTGATGTAGTGAAGAAGGCATAAGGGCAGGTAAGAAGGGAGGTTGCTATGGTAGAACATAGAGATGTAATGGCCTAAGATTCCAAACATATGGTCTACATGGTTGGTCACAGTGCCATACTGAACCATTTTAAAATTTAGCCCAAGGGGCACCAGGTAACAATCTTTATTTGTAAATAGGGAAAGGGTATGGTGGAATTTAAGAATTAGAACCTTTATTATGACGGCCAAGCACAGGAATTGCAAGCAATGTAAAATAGGCCAGAGTATCTGGGACTCTTACCTCCTTGCTAGAAACAGTAGTCAAAACAGCGCCCTTGGGGGGACAATCTGGCGCCTAAATAAACTCAGGCACTCCACCTAGTGCCATACTGGACCATGAAGCTAGTCCCAATAAGATATGCCATAGCTGTTGTTTTCCAGAACTATGTTTTGTGATCTGAGGAACAGCACAGAGTCACAACAGAAAATCCTAACCTTAGGATTAGATTTGTACTAAGTCTTGGTTAGAATGGCAGGGAAGGCTATGTGATTACCTTGTGGCCCTGATTGAATAATATCTGCTAGACGTGGCTATAGAGGCGCCAAAGTACATGGAGACACAAAGACAAAAGTGTGAATATAACTTAATTTTATTGGAAAATAGGAAATGGAATATATAGTGGTAGACAATACCACAAAACACTACCAGGACGGTAGGATCACTTGCCACAAGCATGAGTGAGGCAAGTGAGTTGCACAGGATCAGGAAACTGAATAATTGTATTTCCTAATTTAGAGACAGCCTCATTTTGAAGGGCAAAAGCAAATGAGAGAGATTTGTCCTTGAAATAACCCAACAAAGGCAAAATCAAAACATGGTGAATTGATGGCATTCACAACATTGCCCCCCTCTAGATTGGCCTTAGGGGGGTGATACTTTCAGAGGAACTTGACATGCACATAAGCAAAAGGTCAACCACTAGAGAGGAGTTTTACTTTATACTCTGACCCTTGCTTGAAAGTCACTTCCAAGGGCCCAATCCACAACAAGTCTAGCTTATGAGCTTGTCCTCCCACTCTATGTTGATAGTAGAGAGCATAGTCCCTAATGCCAAACTCAGGTAAGGGAGATCTCCTGGAATTGTCAGGGGAGAGCTCTAGCAGCTTGGTCTTATAGGCAGACGTGTAGGCAGAAGCCTGGATATCAATGATTTAGTTAACTAGGTCCTTGATATGCTCATCAGGGTCCACAGCCTTATAAGAGGAGAGTAGGGGGCCCCAAGAGCAACAAGGTAGTTGCTTCACAACCATACAGCATAGTAAAAGTGGAATACCCAGTGACACAATATTTGCTAAGGCAATAGGCAAAGAGAGAAGCGGGTAATTATAGATCCCAGTT